>QYAL01000115.1:129591-160741 GCA_003988805.1 Ploettnerulaceae sp. D365
TAGACTGGCAAGGACACCGACATTAGACGGTAATCGAATCTTCTTGTACAAAGATAGCCTCTGTAGTTTCAATCACGTGCATTGACTACAAGCCCTGACAAGATTGAGTAGGTACTGTCCAAGTTCAGAAGCTCTCCACTCCAGAAGCGCGAGCAACAAAATATAAGGCCCTCAAGAGAAAAGGATGAATAATCAGTCAGGAGCGAGAGACCTTACTTTCCAATAATGTTTTCTTGAGTCATAATAGATGCTTGCAGTAAATGTCAACACTTCTTGTAGAACTACTGAAAACCGAACATTGCTTCTGAAAATGTGGACGGCTTATCTCGGAGAAAAGATACTCTACTATGGGCGGAATATGACAACTGTATGCAGAGACCACAGTAGGAAACTAATACATCCATCCCATCCTTGGATTCCTTGCACGGCTAAGTCAGCACTGCTAGCAACTTGCATTGGAGGATGATCTTGACCTCTTGGTCTCGAATACTGGAATTTCTGGGGTAAATAACCTCCAAAGCCCATTGGATACGAAGTGAAAGAAGTGACTGCAAATTGGGAAAGGCTTGGGCCTGCACTTGAGACCAAAATATGCGCCGACGAATATAGCTCAGAATACAGTTCTCCTTGGACTGGATAATTGTTATGCTACAGTTCCTTTTATTCCGACACCAGTTTTGGCTATCAATCAGATAAACACGCAAGAGAAACTATAGAAAAGCCAACGCCAAAAGTTCAGACAGAAACATATCTTTGCAAATTTAGGGGTTTGTTAGCATTCTTATCACAAATATTGCGCAAAACCTAGGAATAAAATGTGTACTGACTCCTTTATACCAGCACTGCAGAGGTTGCTCAGGTAGCACTTGACTTAGGACGAATGTCTATGGACAAAGTCGGGCTCAGTTCCTAACTTCTTGATTTAAATTGATATTCATACCACCACAAACTGCAATGTAGGAGGACAATCTGAGAACAGAAGGATGTAGACATTTTTTTCTTCTTTTGGCTAAGCTACTGGCAAAGCTTACAGGTGAAATCAAGAAAAATCCTAGTGCCAGGTAAGGGGGCGGGCTGGGGCGCGGTGCTGTGCGGGAAACCATCGTTCAATCCCAATTGTGTGATCCTTGAAAGCTGATTCGGAGCAGAAAAAAATATTAGCTGCTATATCCGCCAAGCCAAGCTGGCTATTCTGATGGGATTCTGGTAATGCAAGTGTGGGCTGGAAGGATGGAGCAAGAACAGAGATATGCCGCATCACGTGATACCCCTTTTCGCCTTTTGGAAGCCAATCGATATCATGGAGAATTTGCTCCCTTTCGAGGTGGCTAGGCTCGTATTACAGTAGGTAAGTTGTCGTCATGATGGTTACTTTGCCTCTCCTGCCAGACATAATTCAACTCTTGGGAAGCGAGAAAGCTAATCTGAAGCTGCGGCAGTTGTAGAAACCGGGGTTTGAAACGCAGTGAAGACGGTTTCCGCTTCGTATGGTTTCAGCCACCGCACGTCGTCCTCGATTTTCTCTCAAATCAGTCTGGCTTGGGCTCCCAAGACCAGTATTGTGCCTATTATGCTCGTAGGATCAGCTTTAGATACGAAGGTACCGGATAGGTCTGCTTCCAAACAGGATCTTCGGTCGATGATTTTATGCTTAGGTTAGAGTTTGTGGGAAGGAGGATCAACCAAGAGAATCAATGAGATTTCATCTGCTCCATAGCCTTGTTCTGTGGATTTTCCCGATGCATTGACGCTGCGAGTACGAAGTATCCAAGTATGTATGGCGTGGCGAGCGTGGCTGAGACTACATTGATAGACTCGCCTATGATATCTGCTGTTCTCTCCCAGTATGTATCCGGGAGCATTCTCCAAGTTCATGCGCTTGCTAGTTTTACTTCATCCTCTCTTTTCTGTCCTGATTCGATTCTTCTTCTCTTCATATCTTCAATTATCTTCTTTTTTCTTCTATCCGGAGCGGTCCTAGTGACCCATTATTCATTCATATTCTTTTCTGATTTGTTGATCATCCTTCGATACCGATTACCGAGAAACACACAGGACTGTTGGGAACAACTCACCTCACTCAACACTTTGAAATTGGGCTAGGAATATTACATCTGCAGCTTGGTTAGATATCAGGCAAGATGGATTCACGACCGACTTCTCCCGAGAAGGCCCACAGCAAGAGTGAATCAAAAGTGTCGACGGAGGAGAATTTCGATTTCGATGCGAAAGTTGAGAGAGCCACAGGCATGCGATCGTCGAAGGAGAATATTAGTGAGGAAAGCAGTCTACCAAAGACTGCGAGTGCGAGAAGAGCTACTGTAGGAATGATTCCAAATCCTAGCAGCTCACCAATGGATCCCCTGGTATGATTCATTACTCTAATTTCCGTACCAACGCTGATTAAGTATTAAAGAACTGGCCTAGATGGCGTAAGGAGGTCGCCTTCGGATCCCTCATGCTAGGTTCAGCTATCATCGGTATTCTGAAGACTTTATTGGTAACGGTCAATGCTGTGGTAGCCACCGAAATGGGAATCACCTATATGTCAGCTACGGCTTTGACTGGAGCGCCTCTCATGTTTGGTGCTCTCGCTGCATTGGCAAGTCAAATTCTGAGTCAAAGTATTGAGAAGCGTGGGATCTATATTGGCAGTGCCATATTAATGTTGATTGGTGCCGTATGGAACATGCATATTTATGACAGTTATGCCCAGTTTATGGTTGCCAGAATATTCCAGGGTATTGGATGGGGCATGTTTGAAGCATTAATCTCTGGCTCAATTGCTGACATGTTCTTTGTAAGTTCTCAAATCCTTGCCTGCAAATCTTTGTTTGCTGACTGATTCCGTTAGGTTCACGAAAGGAACGCTCGGGTCAACACGTACAATGTTGTCTCGATCTTGTTCACCTGGGGAACCCCGATCCTTGGTGGATATATATCACAGAACTCACAAGGATTCCGCAATCAAGTGATGGTCACCAATGCTATTCAAGGCGTCTCGATCCTTATGCTTATCTTTGCGACACCCGAGTCGACATTCGATCGCTCTTCGTCGCAAGCAGTTGGTGTTGACATGGCTACTCCCAAGTCTGGACTGGGGTTGTACCTCGAGACACTCAAGCTTACCAATGCCCATAGCACAAGTAAGCTCACCAAGCAAAGTGCTCTCCGACCTTTGAGAGCACTAGCCGCCCCCAGCACAGTTTTGACAGTACTCCTTACCGCGCCTCTTGTAGCTACCTCATTCGGGGTAGCACATTCTCTGTCGATGCTTTTTGGCGCCATGCCGACTTTCTTGTTCCCGTCAAGAATTGGATACCTTTTTGTTCTACCACTGGTACTATCAATTCTTACTTTCTCGATCGGCTCATTCATCACCTATCTCCGCACTAAACCCCCGCACCATCTAGCTGGAGATTCAGCAGGAAAGACCCTCACAGTTGCAGCACCGGGCCTACTGATCGGCGTCTCAGGAATTCTGGCATTTTCTCTTTATAGTTCCGCAGAACTCAAACCACAGGTGGAGGACAACGGTGAGATCATTGCGCTCAATATCGCTGGACTTGAAATCGATCTCAAGACTGTCTCAGCCCTTCTCGGATTGATGATTAGTGGTGCTGTCATGCTTCAGTACTCTGGGTCGACCTACCTCTCAACCTTTGTCCCATCCAGTGGTCTTGGTGCGAGCAAGGTGGCAGGCGCCCACCATGTGCTTCAGGAAATCATGATTGGAATATGGGTTATCGGCATGCCCATGTGGATATCTGGTGATGGAGCCATGTTCGTTGTAGCTGGTTTGAGAAACACAACAATTGCCTTGGCTGTTTTGACCATTATCTTCGGAAGTTCAGTCGGAGCTGTGCTCTGGGTGAAGGGCAGCGCAGTAAGGAGTGTCGATGCGAGTATTCTCGGGACGAGGGATGAATTAAACAACGAAGGATCAGCCCCATTGCAGAAGTGGAAGACGGCCGACAGTTTTTTTGAAGCATGAAACGAGTTTAGTTATGGAGTTTACCTGGGGAAATGAATGGTGCCAGAATGTTTTAAAGCGGCTTGGCTGGGCTAAACCGCGGATGCGAGAAGTAGAGGATATGTACAAGAAATTGATGCCTATACAAAGTTTCATCACAATCTAAAGGAGATGTTGATGGTGCATCTAATAGTAGTCCAGGGCAATCATTATCTTTGATATCGTGCCAAAGGGCTTATCGTCCAAACCGAATCGCTGCATGAGGATTGGGCTAAAGCTGGCAAAATTGGCATCAACATGATCCTAGCTTCTAAAAAGAATTCTGGATCAGAATGATATTCTTCTCATAACAATCAATCAACTAAGCCTCTAAGGCAGTAGTTTAGCGAGAAGTGGAAGTGGAAGTTAGAGACTTCAGCCGTATATATCTCTACTCGAGAAAGAATAATGTATTTCTGAGCATAAGAATCCCTACATCTTTTAGAACCTGTACACATTTAACTAAAAAGGTTGGAGGCTGCTGTCGCCTTGCGCCACTGGTTTGGATTTGGGGATCTTCTTGAATTGTTCTGACTTTGGACAATAAGTTCTAAACCAAGACATAATAATACAACGAGTTCAATTCGCTAGGATGTAAGCAAGGAATACCTAAGCAAGCAATATACTAGAAATTAGATTTGGCCAGCGGAACATGAAATTTCTTCCTCTTCTAGAAACAGGAGAATTGGATGATGGATGCGACATTACCTTGCGGAAGAAGTCTCTTGTACACTGTATTTGTTGTGTTGCAGCATAATCCGGTCAGGCATAATTATAATAATTGATCTATTGTTCACTTCTTCAAGCCAGTCTTGAGTACTGGCGCCGATGAACATTTCTTATTTCTAAGCTGATATACTTATGCTATAATGTTCATATAACACAAGGACAGGATTATGCCTCAACGATTATTCACTGGGATATATTATCTATCTACGCTGCTCGGCTCAGAAGGGGCGAATGGGTTCCTTTTAAAAGTTCGGATTCTAAGAAAGAGCCTCCACAGTAGAAAGAACCCGCTCGATACAGCCTGCTCTCCTCACTACTAGTTCCTTCCTCGTCATGTAAAGTAGCCCAAATATTCTCAGAACAGATTGTTTTCTTCCTGCGAAATGCTGCCTTAACGAATATCTTTCTTTACCAACAACACACACTCGCTCAGCAAACATTAATTGATATACCCTATACCACAATTTTATCAATAGATACTTCCATACTTTATAACTCCAAATAGTTCGTCTTGCGAGAATCTCCCATTCTACAAAGCTGGCAAGGAAAAATCCTATGTTGCGCTTTGGATCTTGCCGGTCAGTCGTGGAAAACTGTCCGCGAAAGAAAGCACACAGCGCGTTCCGAGCCATGGGAAACATCGCAAACGGATCAAATATTCCAGAGACAGACCTATTACCGTTACCGTCGCCATTTGACTTCATATTGCGACCGCACCTCAGGACCAGGACAGTCTATTCTGCGAAGGTTATAGTCTTACGCCAACACTCCACACGAGACGTTTATGAGATGCTCCTCATCGATCCAGACCTCGAGGAACCCAAAGATCGCGCCTCCGCAATGTTCGACATTCCATTAGGGACATGCGAATCCGAATCACAAGAAGTGAGGTTCAGCGACCTAGATAGAGCAGGATTAAGGGTCGAGAAGTACTGTGTCAAAATTCGGAATTGCAACGTTTCGACTCTGTTCAAGTCCAGGTCTCTGCCTGCGAAGTCTGTTGAGTGCATCGTTTTGGTAACCAACCGAGGACCCGCTGAGACGAATTTGAGTCGAAGCTGCCTGACAGTAGATTACAATCTTGCAAGCATGTGGTCCTGCGAAGAAGCAATCATGGGAGGTATAGGCAGGGTGGATGGTAAAGAGGAGTTTGAGGCAAAGAGAGAATTACGTGCCACGCTACGCAAAGCCAAACAGGTCCTGATAAAGGAGAAAAGTCCGATGAGGATCTGGAAGAACCTTGTGTTCTGGAAGCCCGTGCGAAAATGGTACCTAGGACCTCTGGTTGACCAAGCCAGAAAGTCGACGGAGTCCTAGAGTTCACGACTTTTGGATGTATGTATAGAAATGGCATCTTATGGGTGTACGCACCGGTGCATGGCATTGGTAGAGCGAAGTATTGGGGACTCAATGTAGTCATCTAGCGAGCTTGATTCTAGTTAATAAAAGCATGTCTACAACAAAGAGACTGTATAATACTCCTCATTTGGACTAGGGAAGTTAACTTTGAGTCTCTGAGCCATATAATTCACTCGTCAGAGAAAAGCACCCGAGCTTATGGATGTTGAATGCTGAACAGATTTTCCTGCCAACAACGATTATAAAAGACCATGTACTTGGTATTATCTGACGCCTACTCAACATAGTGCTAGATTACTAAATGCTCTTGGCTGCTCTTATCATGTTGGTGTTGACAATAGGCACCATCCATCCGCGATCGCTCAAGTCAACCGAGTGCTCCCCCTTATTCACACAACCGAGCTTTGCGTACAAGCCACGCCCAGATATTGAGGCGCGAACGTATAGAGTTCCATGAGCCATGTCGACTTCTTGGAACCACTGAGTTACAAGGAGAGAGCCAACGCCGCGATGCTGGTAAGAGGGTGACGTTGCGAGAGCTTCGAGTTCTGTTTAAAGTTAGCGCACTATCTTGCAGACGATCAAAAATGGTGCAGGTGAAGTAGTCTGAGAGGGGTTATATATATATATATATGAACTGGATTGCGAACCCCACATATCGGGTTTAAGATACTTCATCTTGTCCTCCTTCATCGACTTCATCAACCCCGAAAACCATGTAAGCGTCTCCACGGGCGTATCCTCTGGGAAGACTGGTTTCCACTCGTCTTCTTTGGCATTTTCTGATTTTGGCCACGCTCCTATGAGAAAGCCTGCGATCTCTCCACCAGGCGTGGTTTCCGTCTTGGCTGTAACGGCAACGAGAAATCGGTGATGATCTGGTTGCAACAGGAAATGCGTATAGAGGGAGAGGTAGAGTGCATACATGTCGTCTGGCGGAAGTAGGTTCATGTTCAAAATAGCTGATCCTGGCTTGTGAGCTGCAATATCAAGAGCTGTTATGGAGGGTAGGTCAGCCTGAGTCGCGGGTCGGACTGTAAATGTCATGTTGGGCGAATGAGTGAAGCTGCACAGCCTATCGTTGTTCGAATTAAAGTATTTGAGGATGTCCGAGAAGATCACTAGAATTTTGAGTCTCTCAAATTTGGATCGCTTGGTGAAGGAAGCATTGGCGGAAACAAAACATTAAAGTAAAGACTGCAGCCTAAAAGAAGTACGTTAACGTATACGTACATATTAGTGCGAAAAAGATTACTGTATTATTACGGGCCGGAAGATTAGTCACAATTGAAGCCGCTTTGAAGATGCTACAGATAACCAGGCCCGAAAGACTAAAAGCGAAAAACAAAAATTATACTACCTTTCAAGTGAGAATGCCTTGTAACTAGGTAGTTGCGCACTGGTTTTCATTCATGGGTTTCCTACAGAGCAGTTGACCCAAGCCAAGCAAGTAATTTCTACCCGGAGCTGCGGTATGCGACAGGATAGAAGATTGGAACTTGAGCTATCATGTATAAACAAAACCTTTTGGTTTCCTGTCATTTTGACCTTGGTCCTTGGATGCCTAGTTTGCCAGTACAAATTATGCTTGTTGGACATGGTGTTAGTGTAGGCGAGGGATCTAATTGGGTTCAAACGGATTATGACCTCATGTTGCAGCTCACTCTACATATACATTTGTATGCGCGCCGCGCGCCATATTCGTCTTTGCATTCTAGGTTGCAAGGGCGAGAAAAGTCACTCAAATCCAGTGAGACGATAGGCTGGGTTGCAGCATTTAGGCAGTCAGTGCCTCAGTGGTTTGTTTTGGTGAGAAAACTCACGGTAAGATTGGTTGAGAATAGCTTTATTAATCTAGCTAGATCTATATACTGGAACGGCATTCATGTTCGCCAGCGCGGCAGCGCTGAAGCTGTAATGCTATTCAAGAAAGGCAAACGAGGATAAATACATGGAATTTGCGGAACACCAGAAGCAAATGCAAAGATATGTGAATAGACTCATTATTTTGAAAGGCTCTGCGAAACCAATCGAACGTTAAAGTGGTAAACATCCACACAAGACAACGTCACAATGCAGCTCAGATCAGCCAATTCAACTCGAAGCAAGCGGAAGGTCTGGTGAAATGCTTGTTTCATTGCATCGGCCTAGCCAGATATTCAGGTATTATCCATTTCTTATTGCGTCCTGCACCTATCATACATCCCACGGCGGCCGAAATGCAGAAGCAAGTTCCCGGTCGAGTATTATAAACACATATTTCCTCACTATGACAACCGTGTGGGGAATCAGTAAAGCTGAAGTCCGGCAACAGTAACGAAGGCATTGGCACAGGTGTTTAGTGGAGCAACTTGAAAGTTCCTTAAGCAGACAGGCCTCGCTTTTCACTTTCGGAAAAGAAGATAACCATACGCCAGAGCTTCTTGACTAAGACCTCCGCTTCTTCATCCAGAGCCTATAAATAATTAGCAGATGTTCCACCCTGGACGTCAGAATAAGGGACCAAATAAAATACTTACACCTTCCAATTGCTCTACTAACTCCTGAGGCTTGCCTCGCGTTCGAATGTGCTCCTCGACAACCTCGACGAGCAACTGCTCCTGCACACCCAGGTACTCCACTATCTTCTTTTCCACGAAAGGCCTCAACTTTTCTACGATAACAGCATCGTCTACAAACTCCCATTTGACATCCCAAGCCCAGAGCCCTTCTTTCTCGGTGGGGATATCAGCAGCTAATTGGCGAACAGCCTGGTCTCTTTCTTCATCCGACAATTGAGCGGAAGGAGCCGAAGGATCAAATTTGATAGGGATAAGAGTGCGTTTAGAGGAATTCCCAGCATCTTCCTCGTCTTCTAGTAAACCCTCAACTTCAGCGACAGTGCGTCTAGGAGGCTGGGCCTTTTCTTTTTGAACTTTCTGGGCGGCAGCACCAAGAGACAGCTTGAAGGGTTGTTGAGCGCGGCCAGGAACATCTCTCGACTGTAACTCCTCGGCCTGGCGATCCAGGAATGAATCTGCCATGCCTCGAGCTTGCTCCTTATCCGCAACGTCACGCTGTCTCTCTTTCTGCTCAGTAGAACGATCTCGCTCATCCGCTGTTGATTCTCGCGCTCTGAATAAAGCACGATTTCGGATCCACATGCTGCGATCAGAGTAATACTCTTCTACTTTTCGCGTAGATTCGAGGCTGTCATCCCACTTCTCAAGCCGTTGAGCCATCTTATCTTTCTGAGTATTCTCCTTTGCAGCATCTTCATCTTCCCGCTCCTTCTCACGCTGTACAGCAGCTGTTCTAGATCGCTCCCGATTCAGCCAACGACGCTCTTGGTCCAGATAGACCTTTTCCAAATCGGCCTCCTTCTTGGAAATTCTTCTACGCTCAAGTTCCTCGTCACTAGCAGAGTCGTCTTCATCCTCGCGGTTGATCCAGACGTCGCCGCTAGCTGCACCGTTGATGCCACTACCATTGACAAACGAAACTCCTTTTTGATAGTCACGAGGTATTTGCGAGCCAAGCTTAGGCCCAGAAGGTGCATTAGGTACGCCACGGGGCCCAAGAGGTATATTGTTTGTGCCAGCTGCAGGCCCAAGAGGAGTATTAGGAGGAGGCGACGCAAGCCTTGAAGGTCTAGGAGCTCCGTTTCGAAGTCGTTCTGCAGCCTCCATCTCCTCCTCTCGTTTGAGTCGCTCCAAGTCCCTCCTCGTGCTACGGTCTCTGAATGCTGCGATTTCCTGAGCAACTGTCTCACGCATCTCGGCCGGAATATCTGCAAGTTCATCGTCCACTGCCAGAGGAATATTGACAACTTCGACGTGATCTCCACCATCGTGCATTGTAACGTCCTCAGCGCCGTCTTCCATCTTGACGTACATTGGTGGATAAAACAATTCGTAAAGAGCTGCTTTCAGTCCGGATCTCGCGGCATCCAGTCGAGCTTGTTCGGCGGCCGAGTCATCCCCTCGATTTGACGACCAATTCTCGAGATAGTTCAGCGAATTGTCGTCCACAAATACTAACAGCTTACTCTTCTCGATCTCCTTCTCCTCATCTACTTCTTCTTTTATCTTAGAAGTCGCTGGTTGCGTCTTTGTTGGAATTTCAATATCCTTCAAAATTTCAACAGCCGTGGACAAGCTCTCCGCATCCTCATACTGCGCAAATCCAAAGCTACACTGTTTCCCATCCGCATCCGTAGCTCGATCCCATCTTCGTAGTCGACCTGCCGTACCTAAAATTCGTTCAACGCCACTGTCCCCTCCTGCGCCCTCTGTAATGCCCCCAACGAATATGGTCCGCACAATCTCTTCCTTGGTAGGCGGAACCAGGGACATCATGCTCTCTCTCAAAGCCTGTCGTTGTGCCTCCATTCCTCTCTCGGCACCCAGTCCGAGTCGTCCGCTAGTAGACATCGGATCCTGATTTTCTCTTCTCCCAGCAGCCCCGGGCAATGGTGTCGTGGGTTTCGAAGGGCCGGTGCCGAGACGAATTACAGGCGCAGAGAAGTTGATATTGGGCATGTTTGGGGGGCCCTGAAAACTAGCCGGAAGACCACTGGGCCGACTAGATTGCGTGGCATTTGCTTGCTGTACGCCTGGAGGAGGACCTGTTCCTGGAGCAGACATGCCTGGAGGGGCGCCTGTTAGATAATTAGCACGAGAGCTTAAAGTTACCATAGGGTGCCTACCCATTCCTGGAGGAGGTCCCATTCCAGGGGGAGCACCATTCTGACCTAGGAAGCCTCCAAATCCGGGCGGCCGACCAAAAGGTGATGCTATTCCCAAGGTTAGTTATCTTGTATAGAAACTATATGTCACGTCAACTCACCTCCATAAGGATTGTACGACATGCTGACGGACGATTTTTCCGTGCCTACGAGTGTAAGGTAATGGATTATAATCTGCGAGATGGCGTTAAAAGGAATGTATCGCGGAGCACAGCCGTTGTTGTCGTCGGCGCAAAATGTCTGAGAAGCAAAAGTGAAGCTCAGCCCAGACACCCTTGCTAGCGCCAAATCACTCATACCGAGAAATTCGAAGACCTCAACGACACTCCACCATCCGCATTCGACAATTATTCCAGTGTATGTTGTATCGCTCTCGCAGATGTCTATCCTCATCTGCTAATTGAAAACAGATCAATGGAGCTTCGAAGAGCTGCCGAAGTGCTGCTGCATGCACACGCTCCCCCGTTAGCTCCATTTTACACGCCGGCGACAAACATACTATGGAGAAGGTGCGCGCAATCGGGATATAGAGGGCGCTCAAACGAACAGAATAAACGGCCATTTTCAAGCAGCGTGTACATGAAAGCCATCAGACCATCTGCAACGACGAGCGCGACTCCACCGCCGAGGAGCGAAGCGTCAATCGTAGAATCCAAGCAATCTGAAGCTCAACCCTCCCTCGAGGCCACAGCCAAGTCCCTCTGGGCATCTCAGCCCCGAATCAATACCGGTTATGGCATTCTCAGTCCAGAGAAAGAACGAGCGATGAATGGTGGAACCAGTGCTAGTGATCTGCTTCGCACACTTAACTCGACGCGGTCCTCCTCATCTTCCGTGGACATGAACCGCATGAATTTTGGGCCCCTGACGCCCCTTGGCAAGAACACATCCAAAGACATCATGAATGATGTAGCCGCCATCCCGAAGGCAGCTCGCAAGCCTATCCTCTTGAATCCGAGTACAGGGCGAAGTATCACCATCGGGAGTTCGGGGATTGATGTTGCGAAGGGATTTAGGTTGATGGAGATGAGCTGTGCGCGGAACAAGGTGAAGAATGATTTCATGAAGCAGAGGTTTCATGAACGGGGTGGACTAAAGAGGAAGAGACTGAGGCGAGAGCGGTGGAGAGTGAGATTTTTGGATGGGTTCAGGGCCACAGTGTCAAGGGTCAAGCAGTTGAAAAATCAAGGATGGTAGATATGATGGGGAGAGAGTGTACACTGTATTATAAGAAGCTAAGCATAACATGTAGTAAGTTGACGGCACTATGAGGGCCTTCATATTTGATCTATTTTAATTGCTTTTCGCTGTTGGCTTTGGCATTGTTGTCGTTTACTTAATGGATTTATTTACCTATGCTATCTTTGTTGACATTAAACGGCTTGTCAATCAGAAATTCAAATTATTTAATAGCAATAATTGTTGTCTATAGAAGCTGATGATTGAGCTTCGACTTAACACCTTGTACTGAGTCCATCTCAGCATTGACCGTCCGTACCACAGAAGGTAGAATTTCTTGAAACCCTTTATTAATCTTTCTGCTCACTACATCGTCAGCTAGGAGTTTGCGAACTGACGAATTGTTCCGCCGTCAAAATAAGTTTCTGCCCTTGATTCAAGAACTACAACTAAACAGCAGAGGCTGGAAACAATGTAACAAAGGCTCTGCCAAGTGTGTAACCTTCCCCACCTCAGCGCCTTTATTGTAATTTCGACTGCAGCACTGTGTGATCACCTGTCCTGTTTGGAAATATTTCGTGATCAGACACAACTAAACCTCCTAAGAGTTGTCGATACTAGCCTGTAGACAGATGACATCCTCGCCAGCTAATATCTTCCTCCATATTACCTTCTAAGTAGAACATAGAAGGTAGCTCTAAGCAGAATACTTACACGTCACGCTCCAGACTCTTATGCTCAAAGTCTTCTGGTTGAAGGGATGATGTTTCGCAGTAGTTGAATGTATATATTGCCTCTGTAATTAGACCCTTTCCAAAACAGCGAAGCTCCATATCATGCCTACAACATGCCAATCCGTCCGCCTTTGGGTCATTCCGTAAGTTAATATGCATGAAATGAGCCATATCCCAAGGATGAATAAATAGGATACACCATGATATTCGACGGTACTAATCTGTTATCTCGAGGTCAACAAAGCAACTACCTATCGTGGGCTTACATCATTGTCCTTCTCCCTCCTCATAGCACGCCCAAGCTAAATCAGAATCAGACTACGCTCAACGCCACCAACACACCTCATTACTGTATTAGCTCAAATGATCACATTTCTCTTGACAATGCCATACCTACATATTGTCTCCCTGATCATGATGCCGGTGGCACAACATAAACATGCTTCGAGTAGCCTATTCTGGAAAACTCATTCCCTAATTCTGCACTGTGGTCGTCAGATACTTGTAGCGTATTGAACTCAACTATTAATATTGCAGTCACCGCCACCTGCTGGCCCAGTCCATAGTGCATCGTCCAGGCGTTCATTCCAATGCACAAGTACAGTGATGTTGGGAACAGATGAGCAGTGAAGCATCCTCGGCTGCACTCTACAGTACAAGTACTAGGCCTCGCCCATGTGCGCAGCAGTGTGGTTTGATCTGCTTTAGCGTTGGTTTGCGCTCGATGGGCGCCTCCTTACTACACAGAACAGTGACATCTCGGGCGAGCCAACGAGTCGATCAGTCATGAACGTACATCAACTTTGATACAGTACTGTACCACTGTCGATGATGATGCTTGATGATGCTTCACACTGGTTTATGTTCCCTCCTTTTCAACAGCTAACAGCATTCTATGAGGCATTCGAAGCATCCGAAGCAGAGCCATAGCAGCTGCTGACCTCATCTTATCTCGTCAATAATAGCCTCCACTCAACATCCACAGTCTAGCCAGGATACACCCTCGAGAGCCCCTTCTAACATTCATCGGGACTGCGCAGGAGGTTCCTCCGTGGAAAACTGTTGCTTCAATTTGGAATCCCTCCCACTCATGCCATAGTCACGTTCAGATGGACCTCATGGCGTTGCATGCCCCGTCGAGTGTGCTAGCAATCCCACACATCCTCTATTCTCGCCACCAAGTCGCCAAATATCAGCACTGGCACCGGTCTGTGGTTTAGGGAATAAATGGAAGCAGTAGCGGGAAATCTTTGCGTTGCCTTGCATCGCATGTTATGAGGAACAATCATGTCATTCCGCAAAATCCGCCCCTCATTTGAGGAGAGCAGCTTTTCAATCAGCAACCCAAGTCTGTCCACGGAGGGTACTGGATCTGATCCACGCTATTCCCATGGTGAGAAAGCGTCTCCAAAAGTGTCTGGTAACTCGGGTTCTTCCAAACGTCGGAGAGTTCCAGACTCTGTAACTCGCAATGCCTGTCTCAATTGTAAGAAGGCGAGGGCGAAGGTTAGTAGCAGCTATTGCACACACCCAGCTGATTCACATATTTTAGCACAAAAGGGCTAGCTACTATCTTTGCTCGGTGCTCTTAGCTGACTATTTGATAGTGTGATGGCAAGAAGCCATGCAAGAGGTGTGCAACACGAGTAGAGTCCTCCGAGTGCGTCTTCGAAGTTCATATCAAGCACGCAAAAGAGGAACTGGTTCAGCAGATCAAAGAACTTAGGATGAAGGACCATATCACTGAGCAGATCCTACAAGCTCTCTCCACGAACGAAAAGATACCAGAAATTCTCGAGAAACTTAAGAAGGGCGAGGCGTACAGCAGCATCGTCGAATGGCTGGGCCGTTCTCCGGTTGGTGACTTTGAGATGCTCTCTCCCGGAGAGTCTCGTCATTCTACATACGAAACCGACCAGGAAATGATAAACGTAGCAGATGTTGGGACCAGCTGGACAACTGTGACCTCGGACAAAGCGGTGCTTGGCCATTTGTTTCAGCTCTATTTTTCTTGGGTACACCCAGTGCATACGCTATTCAGCGAACGTTGCTTTATGGACAGCTACAAAATTTCCTCAGACAATCTTTGCTCGCCGGTGCTAGTGAATGCGATTTGTGCAATGGCCTGCCACTTGCACTGCGTGTCAGATGGAGACGAACTTGATTATGAGCATCTCGGCATTGAGTTCAGCGAAGCTGCGCGCGCAAACATTGACCACACTGACAATCATCTAACAACTGTACAAGCTTTTGCAGTGATGGCTTTGGTTCACTTCGCTCGTGGTCATGCATTGCTCGGTACAGCATACTTGAGTACAGCAATAGACATCATCCCGGCATTCGCCTATCAGGCAGCTGCAGAATTTGAAGAGTCATGGAAGGATACTGTTTGTGGGATTCGAAATTTGAACATGTTAGTAGTTGCTGCTATTAGTTGCGCGGTTCCCACTTAACGTGCTCAGTGAGTGGGCGCAAATGACCTTCAAAGCGCCACGGACTGTCGAATCAGTACACCACGAGGATGATGAAGGCAACGATGCTAATATGGACGATGCAAAGTGGTCTAGCTATCGATTTGCGAGTGTGATCCCAGAGAGTTGGCCCAGCCTGTTGGCAACGACGAACAGAGAAAAGTCGAAATTGACTGCAATTTTGCAAGATATTGCGACAATGTTGTATACTGAACAAGGTCCACTGATCTCTGTAAAGGACTTTTTCCATCAATACACTAGATTGATGATCTGGCGAGAACAATTGCCAAATGTGATTGGCAACATTGAAGCCAATCGTCCGACTCTTCCTCACGTGATCTATCTGTTGTAGGTATCAAGACATAGCTACCAGGACCATGCTGACAATCCAGGTTGCTCCATATCACTGCCGTCATACAGCTGCTTCGGCCTTTACTCAATTTCGAAGGGTTCTCGGCATCTCTGATTGAGGGAACCATATGGGCATATGCCCAGGAAGGACTCAGGTTGCTCGAAGAATGCTATCAAGCCCAGTACACGTTCCGCTACCAGTCAGTGCTCCAAATGCTCGCTGCCTTGAAGCTAGTCGATACCATTGCTCGATTCTTCCCTGGAGGGGACAATGGGGGTGGTAAGGATGGACCGGAGGCTATTTTGTTTGGCATGGAGCTTCTCATGCAATCTCGTCCCGCCCTTCCTGTTGCTGGTCCCCTCCAGGAGCTGCTGAGAAGGTCTGCACATGAATGTGCTATTCTCATCCCCAGAAATAAAACAGATTATGTGTCTTCAACGACAGCTCCGCGGCAAGTCTACCAGGTGGACGACTTTCTCAATGCATGCACCAGGCCCACCTATGTGCAACCAGTTCTTAAGGTTCAGTCGAGATTTACCCAGGGGTTTTCTTCTGAGTGGGCTTTTGAAGGTCCTGCTTATGGCTTTCGTGAAACAACAACTGGACTTCGGAGGCTGCGTCTCCCATCGGCCGAGGAAAGGGTCGCGCAGAGTCTGATGCAGATTCGGAATTTACTCAATGATGATAATTGAGGCTTGGGGCATGTGCAGCCGGCTAGATCCTCCCCTAATTTATGACCATTATCCTGTGTCGACCCTCGATTATGGACTTCGGAAAAGGAGGCAGTTGGATGGGCTCATTATTCATAGTGATCAATCATCCCATTGATTTCCACCTCTCCGCCACGGGCTGTGGCATTCGTAAAACTGGACAATCGACGGATGTCAGTCTTGTCTAGCAAGACTTTCCATCCATAGCCATGACAAATAATGATGGGCCGCTTGGCCAAATCCTGCGCATAACACCTAGACTTCTTCCAGGCTTCTCCTACTGTTTCACCAATCGATATATGAAGTCGAAGTGTCGATTGTGCCAAGTCTGTTTGTTGTGTTCTGCCGAGTAGAAGATAGAAGCGATCGGTAGTATCAATTTGTTTAAAAGAAATGTTCGGAACTTCGAATGAGCAGTTTGCTCCATAGCAGAAAGTCGCGAGGCTTCTTTCCTCCGACGATGCAACATGCATTCCTTCTAGATGTTGAGAGTTTATATGGGGTGATTTCGCACGCAGAGCCAATTTTTTTTGCGGAGGCCACCTGGATCCTTTTCCCATACCCCCTCGTTAACCAAAATGTCCTCCCACACATAACCAACCACGCTTCGACCCTTGAACTATAATTACGGGCCGGAATCTGAGTTCAGGGCACTGGAGAACTACTGGACTCTATCCTTCGCCTGCTGGTTCAACGTTCCTAGCGTTGGGAGTTGGTGGGCATGATGTTTGGGGCTCTGAGGTCGTGGGTGAACACTGTACATTCTCGGGGAATCCTTTTTTTTTTGGTTCATCTTTGATGATCAATAATAGATCTCTACTGTACATGCCTTGTAGTAGCATCAATCATCTTACCCCGGGGAGGCGGACGAAGCTCCATCTTCAGCCTTGATTAAGTCCCCACAATTTTGAGATACAGTATGTAGATCAGTGCCCAACGAGAACAAAACCACGATCGACCCAAAGATCTGATAAATGTGTATGACTGTATGAAGTGATAGTCGCGCCGCCAGGGGTTGATAAACCCTGGTAGGGCCGTAGCGGTTTAGAGATGCGGTGGATCTATTGTTTTCTTGATTCTTAGATCTAGGCATCTCAAGACAGGGGCAGCATGGTGTGTTTCTGACCTCATGGTCAAATCTTAGAGACATTGTAATCTCTGGGACTTCGAGTTGATCCTAAGTCTACAGTAAGATTGGTAGCATGACATCGGCGCGGGCATAGCTGTCGGACAAGTTAGGCAAAACAAAGACCTTCAGGGCGAGACCTTTTTCATGTTGGCATTGTTGGGCATGATCTCTAGACTGTCGATTTCAAGATCTGCTCTTTATCTAGACCTGGGATCGGAGATACGAACAGCTCAGTATTGATCAACACACGCGCAGGTATCCGGATTATCGGGATAACATGTCATCGTGATCGAGGTCTGCTTTAATATGCCACGAAGCAAAGAGACGGTAGGCTACCCAGTGATAGAGGAAAGACTTCCCATTTCGCACCAATTGATGAGGAGGTCTTTCTGAAAGGGTTTAAATATGCTGTAAATGCTTGTCAATATTTTTCATGGTATAGTAATACAACTTTGGCGAGTACGCCGAGTAAAGGCCCAGCTGTAGTCCTTGCAGATAGCATCTCGAGTCTGTATTCCAGGTCGGATGGGTCATAACAGACAACAATTAGCAAGTGTACAGCTTGTTTTGGTGATAATATTGAATTGATTTCAAAGCTTCGCCTTGAGCGAATTCAAACCTTCAACCCCCCCTCCGAGCCCGTATAGCAATGCCGTCTACAGCCCATAACAAACGCAATCCGAGAAACATTCTTCCTCAAATAGAGTGTGATAAGCTTGGTAGAGAAAGACAAGGCTACAAGAATAAAAACAAAAACCAGAGATCTTCATAAATATCTTTCCCCAGCGAATGGATTTGTGAAATTAAACAGAGAACGAGCTAGATATCACAAGACTTGGAGAGAAAAGCGTTTCGTTGGGGTCTTGAAGGGTGTATATTGAGGCCTTTCTCCCCGGAGCGACGTTCTACTGACTCCTGCACATTCATCTAGAGGCGGAATTCACCTGTGATACTAGCTCTCATGCTTGTCAGAGTGACGAGGGATTTGTGTCTCCACCACATAAATCGTTGAGTGCGCTTTATTTGAAGGAATTTTCTCTTGGGAGCTCGGGTGATGTACTAGCTGTTGAAGGAGGGACATGATCCACGCCACTACTGTAGTTTAGTGAGAGGTAATCTTACATTTACTGTATTGCCCACAGGGCCACAGAGAAGATAGGAACAGCCAACAGATAGTAGATTTAGTAAGTCAGAAAAGAACAGGAAAGACAGAACATGCTCGAGGAAAGAATTACGAGAAAAGACAAATTTATAGAAGTATATCTAGATCAATCGCAAATCATCTAAAGCCTCTGCTCTAAAATTTCATATAACCTATATTCCGCAACTCGTTGGCATCGAAAGCCGTTTCTCCGTCCATCCGAAACGCCATGCCAGCCCAGTCCATGATCAAAAAGGCCTGAGACAACCGTCTTGCCAGATTAGGGACACGCTGTGAAAAGTCCTCCTGCCAAAATCATAAACACGATAGCTACAACCGAACGCCCCATATGTCCGAATGCGAATACTAAATATCTACGCTTTACCAAGCCAGCCTGCAGAAACGAAAAAATCAAAGATCCTGCCGCCCTTCTGACTTTCTAGCTTGCTCAGCTCTTTTACTTGCTTCTTCTTCAAGAGGCCATTTCCCTTTAACGCTTCCTTCATGACCGTTTCCTTGATTACTAAGTACGGTTTAGGGTGTAACCGGGTCTTTTCACACAGATCAATCTCCTCTTCTGTCAATAGATGTATGTCAGGCACATTCTCCTGGGCGAGAGAGATAGGCGATACGCCAGATAGCGGCTGGATCTGGAATTTCTGCTTGGTGATCGAAGGGGTGGATGTACCATTTGAGTGGCCATTTGTGAGGATCTTATCGATCCTCGCTGGCGTGCCATTTGGTGTGCTGATGGAGTCTTTGATACGGGTGGGCAGATCTGGAGCAACAAAAGCAGCGGCCCCTGAGGGAGTCTCAATTATGGGGGCTGGTCTCGAGCGTTGAGAGCTTGCGAAGCGTTCACGGTCGAGAGAACCCATTGGTTGTGCCTTCTGTGCTCTCTGGAGCTTATCGAGCTCGTATTTCTCACCGCCTCGAAGATCTCCAATCTTCATTACTCGCCAATCTTGAAGTTGGGCTACTGCCTGGCGGAGATTGTGTTCTTCGATGAGACCATTGCAAAAGTCCTGATAGTCGTCATGGTTCATCATTCGGGCAAAGGGTTTGGCTTTATTCAGAAGATCTCGTTCCTCTTTAGTACGCTTCTTGTCTAGAGCTGCATGCTTGCGGTACTCGAGGAGGTTATGTTCGAAGATAACCTTCTTTCGCTCCGATCTTTGGGTAAGTCGTGAATTGTAGATGTCCATAACCGTCATCTTTAACTCCATCTCTGGCTCCATTTCGCCGGTCCGAGGATTGATACCATCTCCGGGATCGAATTGCATCAGTTGGACAGCCTCTTCTGCCTCATTGGCATATTCCGTCTCAAACTCCAATCTACCAGGCATATATCCCTGAACCTCGTGACATGCTGGCACACTTGCAGTGGGTTTTTTCTTCGGTGTTGCAGGAGGAGCATTGTTCTGTGCTTCCTTCCGAGATTCGATCCTCCGCTTCTTTCTGGCTTGGAACTCTTCCCTAGGCAATTCATCTTGTAGTGACATATCTTTCGGATCTGCTTTTACTGGCAACGGAAAATTCGAACTGTTCAGGTAGATCTTCTCGTAATGCGCTCTAACCTCATCCTTGTTTCTGTAACCGCCGATATGATCTGCCACATCCGCCCATGACCCAAGTCCGTATATTTCGCAACCTTCTAGCAGCAGCAACTCTTCATCTGCACCCCAGTTCTTATCGTATATGGGAACGGAATTCTGTTCGATAACATTGAAAGGATGGGTTGCAGGCTGGTGGTTATTTGTAGATTCGCCCAGAGCGAAACACGGTACACAGAGATCATAGTCATTACAGGCGCTGTGTGCACAATGGATTCGCACCTAGCAAGCAGAGTTAGAGCAGGCGTACTTGACGGGCCAGCAGACTCACAGTGGACGTAATATCGGCACTGCAAACATCGCAAACATACTTTACTCCTCCCTCGCCGCCTCGCGCTGCGGTCTTCTTCCGGATGACACCCATAGGCTCCTTGTTGTGCCCTGCGCCTGGGGCTCTAGCAGGCAGCTGGGAGGTCTCTGAGGTTGCACGTTTCCGTGTAATAGGCTCTGCTCCAGCCTCCTGCCTGTGTGCCCACTGTGAACTATTCTGCGCCGATGGAATTGGTTGTGCGGTTGTTGAAGGTTGGTTCTTGACGTCAAGTTCAGATCCAGTGGAGGTGGCGGATGGAGGTTTGCCGCTAGTCCCCATCAAGGCAACATTCTGGGGAAGACTGGCACTCTCTCCATGGTCACCGGAGGTTTGGCCACCAACTGCATTTTGACTCGAATCAAAAATTCATGTCGCGATAAGATGTAATGGTCAATTTCTATTGAGAATCAAATAAAGTTTATGCTGAACCTATTAGTATTCAACCGATTTGGATATTGAATATGTGTAGAGCACAGGTGCGGGAGATGCCACCAGATATCAAGGTCGAGTAAATTTAACATGCATATCGACGGACTCAAGATAGCATTGTTTGTTTGGCTTCCTCTATTATACACACATAATTGTCCATCAGCGCAAGTAATAAATTTGGACATCGTCTTCTTGAATTGGCTTCTCCAACACTCTTCTTGAAGCTGTTTACAGTTTACAGGTCTGATCATACAGTGAGCACACTAAGGTGGATCCAGGCATGCTGATACTACACACACAAGAATCAAGTCGAACCTATTATACAACTCTAATTTATTCAATGAAATCGAACAAAACAGCCTTCTAATAGTAAAGTAATCATCCCCCAAGTTTCCAAGCTCCTCTTCGTTTGTGTTTGTTACTGTACTCAATTAAAATCATGTGCCCCGCCGCAAATCCGCTCCGCTCCGCTCCGAGGGCCCCTTGAGACTTGAGTTGCCAATCTGCTGAGCCACTCAACACCACCTGAAATCGGACTTCAGACGACCTCCTTTTCGCCTCCTTAAGTGGTCGTTATTCTTCTACAAAAAGAAAATTCAAAGACAACAGGCCTGACAATACAATATCAAGTATCATCGTCCAACCCAGGTATCGCCGATATCCACAAACGATATCAACGTCGCCTCCGCCTAACTTGAGTAAACAAACAGTCCCTATCGCATTTGGCGGGGCTGGCTTTGGAAACCTGGTTGGGTTCAGCTTCACCGCACATAACTCGACTCGATCACCAACATCCGACCTATCGCTCCGAGACCTTGATCTACGCATACCCTCTCTCACTCCTTCAGCATGTCGCGGTTTCTCTCTAAGAGTAAGTACAGAGGATTCCTGTGCGCCAATGCACCTGGCCTCGACGGTTCGCGCTGTCTTGACGCTCTCCGGGGTGGTGGAGCTCCCAATCTCCCGTCGTGGATGACTTCCAAATGGTACATCTACTGACCTGTCAATCTAGAGCTTAAGGAGACGCATCTAGGTTCTGTTGCAAATACCTTTTCCCGCACCCCATCTACACCTACAATCACGGGAGACTCTGCCAAGGAGGAGATTGCTAGCTTAGCCGGCAGTTCAGCCTCCAACGACAATGGCATCGGTATGTAGGAGACTTTGGTGGTACGGCAGGCATACATACTGACTTTTGTAGCTGCTTCTGAAATCATAGCTACCCAACCTCCCGCTCCACCTCGACCTGGCATCTTGATTGTCACGTTGCACGACGGTCAGAACTTCTCTCTCCCCGATCAATATAAGCAAGTCTTCAATACACACACTGCCAACTCCCTGTCGCAAGGAAATGGGTTCGGAGTAGCTGGATCTGTTAGACCGGGCTCGTCACAACACCAAGGTAGTGTTGCAGGATCATTTACCAACAACGCTCGGCCACAGACTTCAGGAGGTGGATTCAGCAACGTCCCAACCAATCACGGCCGAATTTCGTCCAAATACCTTCCTTATGCCCTCCTCGATTTCGATAAGCTGCAAGTTTTTGTCAATGCTGTCGCGGGAAGCCCCGAAAACCCTCTCTGGGCTGGAGATAATACTCAATACAAGTTCGACGTCTCCCGAGTGACTGAACTTGCTGTCCATCTCTACCTCCGTAACCCTAATGCTCCCCAAGGATCTGGAAGAACCACAGATATTTTTCTCGGTGTAGCGCGAATCAACCCTCGATTTGAGGAGAGCCACAAATATGTTGAGGACCCAAAATTGAGCAAGAAGGACAAGGAAAAGGCAGCTGCGGAATGGCAAAGGAATGAGAAAGCCTTGGGACAATCCGGACCTGAATGGTTAGATGTCCAATACGGTACCGGAAAGATCAGAATTGGAGTGCAATATATCGAAAATCGGACTCGTTCGCTGAAAATTGAGGATTTCGAGCTTCTGAAGGTAGTTGGGAAGGGTAGTTTTGGAAAGGTCATGCAGGTCAAAAAAAAGGATACCCAACGGATCTATGCCTTGAAAACGATCCGAAAAGCCCATATCATTTCTCGATCCGAGGTCGCACATACTCTGGCAGAACGCTCAGTCCTCTCTCAAATCAACAACCCCTTTATTGTTCCTCTTAAATTCACGTTCCAATCGCCCGAGAAGCTCTACTTTGTCCTTGCATTCGTTAATGGAGGAGAACTATTCCATCATCTCCAAAAGGAGCAAAGATTCGATATCAACCGCTCAAGATTCTATACCGCTGAGCTTCTATGTGCTTTGGAATGTTTGCACGGCTTCAACGTCATCTACCGCGATCTGAAGCCCGAGAATATTCTGCTTGATTACTCCGGTCATATCGCTCTCTGCGATTTTGGTCTCTGCAAGCTGGATATGAAGGATGAGGATCGCACTAACACATTCTGCGGCACTCCTGAATACCTTGCCCCGGAATTACTACTTGGTCAAGGATACACCAAGACCGTAGATTGGTGGACTCTTGGTGTTCTTCTCTATGAGATGTTGACCGGTCTGCCACCGTTTTATGACGAGAATACCAATGAAATGTATCGCAAGATCTTATCAGACCCTCTCCATTTCCCCAGCCACGAGGTTGTCCCACCCTCCGCTAAGGATCTCCTTACCAAACTTCTCAACCGCAAGCCAGGTGAGCGGTTAGGCGCCAATGGTGCCTCCGAGATCAAAGCCCACCCTTTTTTCCACAGTATTGATTGGCGAAAGCTACTTCAACGGAAATATGAGCCAACCTTCAAGCCGAATGTGGTACGTTTGAGACGCAAGCACTTTGATTTATGTTTTTTGTAGGGCGAGAGCTAACTAGTCTCGTAGAAAGATGGACTAGACACAGATAACTTTGACAAGGAGTTCACTCAGGAAGCCCCGGCCGACTCGTACGTCGATGGTCCAGTGGTAAGATATCTCGTCATTGTGTTGGAGCCTCAAAGCTAACCAATATAAAAAGTTGTCCGGCACGATGCAGCAACAATTTGCAGGTTGGAGCTACAATCGCAAGTTTCACCCCCAAATTGGTCTGGTACGAAAACTAATTGATCCACAGGTCCAGTTGCAGGTTTGGGAGATGGAGGAGGCAGTCTCAAGGACCCATCATTCGTCGGCAGCGTACAAGATAGGTAGCGCAGGAGGATATCCCCAATCGCGTGACCTTGATAGAGCTTTCTGCACAACGACATAGGAGCTGAAGTCATGGTATTTCAAAGCGACGGGCGATATGAATGGAGCGGGCTTCTTTCCGCATTGTCCTCTGGGTGGGCGTTGATGGATTTGACACGACTTGGGCCAGGTGCCGCGATGCATTGGTGGAGCGGAGAGAATTGGCTTGGTCTGGGTTAGCCAATAGGCTGATTCGGTTCAATTTGATGATTGCGGTAGGTGTCTATGTCTGTAGCCATTGTGTCCACAGTAATTCCCAATAGACTGCATTCGTTCGTGAGCGGATCCATTTGGGGAGACTCTTGACGCTTTGCGGCGAATGTGATTTAGAATGAAGGAGTATATAAGTTTGTGGCTTAAATTTCCCAATGGATTTAAGGAGCAAATAATATTTCATATATCCCTTCGGTTTTTATCTACAATCGTCTTTCGAATGACTTCTTCCTTCTGGTCTGCGCTCTCTGTCCACACTTACACATGCGCGCCCAACCACCTCACCGCCTGTCCATGGCCATCGGTAATTACACTTACTCATGTAGTCCACGAAGTAAGCTTGTTTACTTCTTCGTCCTGCAACCGGTTGATAATTATTGGATACAGCACGTTCCTCTTCTAGTAAAATCATCGTACTTCCTGGTGGATGCACCAACAATCATGTACAATGCTCAGTCATCCATCCAATCTGGACCACCATACACGCTCAAGTCGAACGACCCAACCACTCAGCGGCTGTTTCGGAGGGGCATGGGCCCTGCGCTAGATGCTACAGTACATCTAAAGGAGGGGAGACGAGACGCCCCGGTGCCCGACCCCACATAAGCGACCCTCTCCTCTCAACCCCCTCCTTCAACCCCTCCGCTTCTCTTCTAATTTCTTTCCTGAACAATAGACTGTCTCCTCTCCTGCACATCAAACCTTTCGAAATACCTTGCTTGTACCAAGAAAAGCTCAATTGCAAGGTACGTTCTCCTACGATGCGATGGTCTGATTCTGTTGTCATTCTGATGTGCGTGGCATGATGATTTCTGCCCCACCTTGCTTTCCAGTGTAAAGAACCTCGTAGGACTTCCCCGGGACTATTGGGGGAACAGCAGAACGAGGTTGGCATATCGGACCGAACAACAGAGACGATAGAGAATTACATGCAAGGCGGAAGACTTGCTAACACCTGATCATGCAGATTCTTATTCAGTTCTCTTATAGTAACACCGCCCGTCAGCTGAAGAGCAAAACCCGGACTACACTTCTCCGACATTTCACCCCATCGTATAACCTCCCAATATCTCCCCCGCCTTCGATCATAAGCAATTGATCAACGAGCCCAATCATCAAAATGGTTGCCACTGAACTCCCGTCCTGGTCGGCTCTCCAGGAGCATCACAACACCGTTGGCAAAACCTTCGTGCTCAAGCAAGAATTCTCAAAGGACCCTTCCCGGTTCGAGAAATTCTCCTTTAAATTCCCAAATCCAGCTGACAGCACCGAGATCCTGTTCGACTTCAGTAAGAACTTCCTCACCGATGAAACCCTAAAGCTTCTGGTGCAGGTCGCGAAGGAGGCCAAAGTTGAGGAATTACGAGATGCAATGTTCAAGGGAGAGAAAATCAATAACACGGAAGGACGAGCTGTGCTCCATGCTGCACTAAGAAATACGAGTGAAGAGAAAATATTCGTCGACGAGGCAGATGTCATGCCCGGTGTGAACAAGGAGTTGAAGCATATGGAGGAGTTCAGTGAGTCTATTCGGAGTGGAGAGTGGAAAGGGTTCACTGGGAAACCGTTGACTACCATTATCAATGTTGGAATTGGAGGTTCGGATCTGTAAGCTCCCTTCTCTATGATTCTTCCTTGCCATCTCGGCTCGTAGTGCTGAGCGAAAGCTAATGAATGATACGCAGCGGCCCAGTCATGGTCACAGAAGCCCTCAAGTTCTACGGCGATCGCAAGCAAACTCTTCACTTCGTCTCTAATATCGACGGAACCCACATGGCCGAGGCTCTCCGTGACTCTGATCCCGAGACAACCCTCTTCCTAGTTGCATCCAAGACCTTCACGACAGCCGAGACAGTCACCAATGCGAATAGCGCCAAGGAATGGTTTCTTAAAGAGACAGATGGCAAAGGAGATATTGCCAAGCACTTTGTTGCTCTGTCCACCAACGAGGCCGAGGTCACCAAGTTTGGTATTGACGCCAATAACATGTTTGGCTTTGAGAGCTGGGTGGGCGGTCGATATAGCGTCTGGTCGGCTATTGGACTCAGCGTGGCTATTCATATCGGGTTTAAAAATTTCTACGAGTTTTTGCAGGGGGCACATGCTATGGATATGCATTTCCGGGAGACTCCGCTGGAAAAGAACATTCCTGTTATAGCAGGTCTGCTGAGTGTCTGGTACTCTGATTTCTATGGCGCTCAGACACATTTGGTTTCTCCGTAAGGCTTCCCGTTGAACTTTCTTCATTTCACGTAAAGTTCTAATTATCTCTCCAGTTTTGATCAATATCTTCACCGCTTTCCAGCCTACCTGCAGCAACTCTCTATGGAATCTAATGGCAAAGCTGTCTCCCGCAGCACAGACGAGTTCATCAAATACACCACGGGCCCTATCCTCTTCGGCGAGCCCGCCACCAATGCTCAACACTCCTTTTACCAACTTCTCCACCAAGGCACCAAGCTCATTCCCACAGACTTTATTCTTGCCGCTAACTCCCATAATCCTATCGACGCCAACAAGCACCAGAAGATGCTCGCTTCAAACTTTTTCGCTCAAGCCGAGGCCTTGATGGTCGGTAAAGACGAAGCACAACTGAAAGCCGAGTCTACACCTGACAGCTTGCTTAAACATAAAACCTTTCTTGGTAACAGACCAACGACGAGTATCTTGGCCGACAAAATCACGCCTGCCACGTTGGGCGCGCTCATTGTTTATTATGAGCATGTGACGTTCACAGAAGGTGCTATTTGGGACATCAATTCTTTCGATCAGTGGGGTGTTGAGCTAGGGAAGAGTCTGGCGAAGAAGATCCAAGGAGAGCTTGAGGAGGGTGCAGAGAAGGGTGAACATGATGCTAGCACCAGCGGGCTCATTGCTGCATTCAAGGCGAGGGGAAGTAAAATCTAAGAAATGAGCTTACGAATTTCGAGATGAGACTAAGCTAGAGACGTCTCCCGTTATTTGAGGATAGGAGGAAAGCAACCTGAGTTGAGAAATTGTACGAGAGAGAGATCGTGTTGTTGGTGAATCGTGTTATGACGTATGAATTAAGTATGAACTCGATGATGCATCGCCCGTTCGTTTGTAAATGTCAGCCTCCCTCCGCCCCCTGTCTCACTCCTGCCGTCTCTATGTAGGGGCAAGGACCCTGAATATCTATTGTTTATTTCTTGTATTTGCACTTCCCTATGGCCCTAAAGACTGGATCCAAGCCTCCTGGCAGATTCCTCTGTTAATGGGCAGAAGAATCCTAATCAGGCACACTTGAGAGTCAAAAGATCATACCATCTAATTAAAGCCTCTCTCCCGCTCTAAGCGTAGCCAGTTTCCCTGATACGAAACAATACTGAACGGTGGATCCATGGATTTTGGCCTGGGCTGATCTTGCTTCTCTGCAGCTCGTGCTCCTGGAGATCTCGAACCTGGCATGGTTCAAATTACCTAGAGGAGGATCTGTGCCCAAAGTATCATGCCGTGTTTGACAGCTATCTGGCTCAGATTTAGGTGTTGGGGAATGAAGTGAGAACGCAACGGAAAGTGTTTTTTTCACACGTATGGAGTCAGATATTACTTCACATACAAGCAAGACTTAGTTAATTAACTTTATGATTGACCTAGCAAAGACTTGAAATATTCAGCTTCTGCGAGACTAGTGCAGGTTTTGTGCTTAGTCCGTTAGTCGTTTGCTTGAGAGGAGTAGGTCGTCTCATGGAGCTTAGACTAAAAATTAGCTGTCACAACTGTGCGTTCTGGTCTTTACTTTCCAAGCAGTCTCAACTCTTGTGGTACGATGCAAGTCTTACGAACTCTTACTATACCTCAATCAATCCGGAAAACTAACACTATCAGTCTATATTGTTAGGCAAACACCATGTGTCATGTTCCTTGTCTCTGTCTAAGCAAGCAATGCTAAGCATGCTATTCTCCTCCTTCATGACTTTCTAGTGGCATTCATAAAGCAATCGATCAGCACTTCGCTGGGACTGACATAAGTCTTGTGAATATCGTATCTCTTTGCTAGCATCCTTCTTTGTAACCTAGTCTCCGAGCAAAGACCGTTAAAGGAAGGTGCAAGGAAATTACGGAGAATCTAGACCTTGGTATCTACAAATGCTACCGCCGATCTGTTCATGTTTATTATAACCTTGGCCAAACAAAGCAGCTGGAAGTTGAAATCTCTAACAGCAGACAAAATCGGCATTCCCTCCTGATTGATATTATGTTTCGGTATTTATAGAGAGTACTAGATTAGGGTTCCACGGAGTTTTGCAGTTCATGGTTTGAGCCTCGATGTATTGATTAAGCAGGCTTTAGACTTTCGACTATCTCAACATTGACTTGATCACCCAAAATTACTGGCACGATGCCCGTTATCATCACCGTCTTCATGATTGGGCCCAACGTCGCCATCTTTTGTGTCAAAATCCCACCCAATGCTTAGGCTCTCATTGCGCCGAGTATCGAAGACGAATGGACAGTATGCCAGTACCGCGGACGATGACTATTCCGAGCAGCGCAGGCCAAGAAAGGAGGAAGTTAAAGACGCCAACTGCCGCCAGGAGCCTTTTAATTCAGATGATGGTCGACTTCTATAAGGGAAGCAAGAAGAGATGGGCAATGGCCCCGGCATATTGGCAAGATACGTCGGGGTCGGAGAAAAACACGAAGACTTCACAATCGATAGTGTTTAAAGATATAATCGGTGTCCTGCAGATCAGCAGGTTACGGCACGTAATCAATTCGGAGCCAGAAGATACTTTAGGGGTGAGATATCCACTGTGCTGGCATCTCATACATAAAGTTATGTACAAACCAAAGAGAGATAGCTTTGTAACATGTACATGACATCCTACTCAAATACGGAAATTTCAACCTGATATTTGGATTTAAATGAATCATCTGGGTACGAAGTTTAAAGCTTTTGGAATTCTTGGCTTGGCTTGCATCATGCTGCAGGAAATATTAGCCTCTGCTACAAATGTAGTTTTCTCTCTTGTTATGCTTCATCTATGATCTAACATTGTATTACTTCGTAGAATGAATAAAGCTTGTGCAATTACTGTAGGACTCTATGAGACCTTCGAATTCCCAGTGACTTTGATAACATTTGAGGTAAAGATGAGATGTTCGTCCCTTTGGAAATAAGTAGAAGTGATAATAGCGGCGGGATAAATCGTGTCGGTTTGTAGAGTCATTCCCTGCGATATTAGCAATTGAAAACCCAACATCTTGAAAATGTGTTGTTGAAGAAAGGGGTACAGTACTGTAACGAGAAAGATGGGGAAGCGTGGGGCGCGCCACCGATAACCTTAAATTATCGCGACAAATTCAAGTCATCACTACTGTGTCAACATCTCCTTGCGCCGGGCACAAACGAACACCCCGCACCATGCGCATATGAATCTGCAACTCTCCTGCGAGGAATCGAATAGAAGGAAGTGATATTGCAAAGAAGACGGCAGTATGGGACGAAGCTTTGGCTGGAGGTTGCTCCTTGGAGTTGGAGCTGCGTTGCTTGGGACACGAGGTGTCAACACCCAGGAGGAGCATAGCAAGATCCCCCTGCCCAGCTACCATTATGGGGCGAAGATTCCTGTTAGCTGTCTCAACCGTTCAATGTGAGTCCCACGGTTCGAGATATGTTTGGCGGCGTTGCGGCAAGACTAGACAGAATGAGCAGAGGACAAGACATTGGTGGATGGTGAAGATGTCATGGGCTAATTGTATACATAATAGTGATACTGGCGAACACATTTCAAATGAAAACAACGAGCTGCAGTATATAGATTTCCCAGTCTGCAATGAGACGGGCAAGCCACTGGAGCTGCAATATGGAATCGAAGACGGTATGGGGTCCCATCCTACGATCCAAGTACAACAATGTATTAACCTTCTCTAGAACTAAATTGTACGATTCCATTGATTACAGATCCCTTCTTCCACCTGCTCGAATTTTATATCCACAATGACGCCCCTCTCTCCTGCCGAATACCCTCCCGACCACCTGCACATATCCACCCAGGTGGCACATCTCCCTCCCAACTTCCCGCAGAATTCCAACAAGAATTTGTGCCTCTTATCTTCGCTCTCGCCGGAACTTTACAATTATCGCATCTCCACGTGTCTACACATCTCAACATTCTCCTCCACTCTACCCCGAAACACCATCTTCATCCCCACGACAGCGGAGTCATTGACTCGGGAGCGGCATACAGCACAAGTCCACTATCCCATACTACTGGCCCAGCAGCATTGACCAAAAAGCTGGTCATTGGCGATCCTTTACCACTGCAATTCAGTGTTCGATGGTTCCCTACACCACACCTGCCTAGAGATAATGGGAAGATCGAATGGGCTGGCATGGGTGGACACTTCTACGCAAGCACATTTTTCTACTGTATTGTAAGTGCTGGAGCCGGAGCACTGGGAAGCGCCGTATGGTTCTTGGGGGTGATTCTGCCGAAGAGATTGAAGGGGAGAGGATTTGGTGGTGCAACACCATTGGGTTACGGAGTTGGGAACGGCTGGGGGGTTGGAAAACGGGATTAGATGGATCATTCTCGACAATAGAGCGGGTAGGTCGCTATTTTCTAGTGTGGTAGAAAATCAGTTTGAAGTATATCGCTGGAGATGAAGGTGTATTTAATAATACAAGATGGAATAGGTTGGAGTCCGGTTCTAAGGGCAAGATACAGAAATAAGGAAAGAATTTAATACGATAATCTCGCGATCGTCAAGCAGGAATCGCCTGATCTCAAGCGATTTCCTCCTGCACCTTATAGTTGATCCATACCAGGGCTGATATGGTTTATAGTACCATACAACCGCGATAACGATAACGAAGACATGGGGCTGATATGGATTAAAAA
>QYAL01000116.1:0-92367 GCA_003988805.1 Ploettnerulaceae sp. D365
GTTGTTGAGAAAACGCGTGTTGAAGTTAGAGGTAGTAGGGTAGGGGAAAAATTCACGAGGTCCTGATAATCACGAGGTCCTGATAATCACGAGGTCCTGGTAAACCACGTTACACTATCGTTATGGATTATCCCTTTTGAGTTCACCTATTTGGAGCATGGTTGATACAATTGTCGGGCGTCAAACTTATGTTGACGGCATATAATCAAATACTACTGGGGATCTGATTCCCTCTTCGATGGATGTCGATGTCTTGAAGAATCCCAGGACGAAAGGGCGGCGCACTGGGTACTGTAACCTCGCAAGTCACTGCGCACCGAGCCCATGTCTCCCAACCACGCATTGACCGATCTTGGACCACAGATTGACCAATCAAGTCCTATGCAGCAACTTCGGCGGATCCACAAAATCAATCTTGTTGCATGAAAATACTGGGCAAGGAATGGAATGTTTCGAAGTTTGGCCATGGAAGTGTCCTATGATCCTACAGACACGTTCCATATTAAAAACCGTTACATCTTGCATCTTGCTAGCTCCGACGGGCTTCCTCCATGAGCTATTTCTCCGTCGTGATGAGCTGCGGGCACCTGAGCATCTCTGTTAGCTCTACGAAGACAGGCCATTACAAATACATATACTGACAATTCACGGGCTTTGTCGAGCGACGACTACTTTGGAAAGCAATGTATTCGGAGACTAATACTAGGAAGAAGGTTAGAGCAGGCGGCTCTCATTCGCATGGAGGGTGTCTAACATGCAAGTTCGTATCCTCTTTCTCTTCTTCGTTGGTCGTGGATAAAAAGCCTTTTGGATTTTAATCCTCGAGAATTTCCTAATCCGCAGTATAATGCAGGCCAGATGTAAGATGCCAGCCACAGATGCCACAGTCCAAAAACGATCCCATGACGGATCCTGCATCGCCCCGGTGATAAGATATTCATCTGACAAAGTGACAGAATCCGTCGAGTCAAATGTGATGAGACAAAGCCTGGTTGTGTAAGGTGTGAAAAGTTCGGAAGGGCCTGCGATGGTTATAAAATCACCAGAAAAACTTCACGCCATGCTCAAGAGTCATCTCTGAGGCCAGCAAGCAGCAATCGTAGCCTTCAGCTGGTGGCTTTGGCTAAGGCTACTCCATCTCCTTCCTTTTCCCCTACCACCATGTGTCTTCGAGATGAACAAGAAGCTCGTTACTTTCGTCTCTTCTGCACCGAAACGTGTGCTGCGCTGTCAGGGGGATTCGATACCCCACTCTGGAATTGGATTGTCTTGCAAGCATGCTATAATGAGCCGTGTGTTTTACATTGCGCGATTGCATTGTCTGCGCTATCCAAAGCATGCAAAGCTAGGACGGCCCAGACACTTGTTAGCACTGCAGAAGCACACCATAGGTACGCACTGATGCAGTATGGGAAAGGACTTCAGTGCGCCCGGGAAGTCATCTGCACTCGTCAGGACTCAATGAGGACAACACTGATTGCGGCGCTACTCATCTTCTGCTTTGAAAACTTCCATGGAGATGTCAGACTGGCGCTTGCGAATGTACGTTGCGCGGTGGAACTGGTCCACCAGTGGCTGGCGAGCAATGCAACTTCTACTACAACTCCAATTGGATTCTCACCAGCTCCTCATGTGTTGGAGGATGACCTAGTCTTAGCATTCAGCAGGCTTGACATCGTTCTCACGAGTTGGACAAACACACCTCGTTCGCCAAAAGATCCAATTATGAGTTGTTCCATAGCCAAGCCTCGCACAATGCCATCAGCTTTCCAAAGCCTTAAGGAAGCCAAGTCACACTTTGAGCACCTCGTCCCTCGGATTTTCTACTACTTGGCCACCGTGTCTCAATTCAAGAACCGGTCTTCGGGGTCCTCAAACGTGAACTTCTCAGACGGCACAAGCAGGACTTTATCCGAAATAAGCGAAGACCTATTTCAAGAGTCCATTGTAGTAGAAGATCTCTCCCAGTGGATGACAGCACTCGATCCAGTCTTCAAGCATGCCCGCACCATCGAAGGAGATCAAGATTTCGAAGGCGTATCAACCTTACGGGCTCACGCCCTGATCCTCCAGCTCTCTCTCCGCTCTGTATTCTTCGTCGAAAAAGCAAATGAGGATCTCTTCGACATATTCCTCCCCGAGTACTGCGAGATCGTGGCGCTCTGCCGGGATTTGGTGGTACACCCTCGCTTCGTCAAGTCTTTCATCTTCGATGCCGGGATTGTGCCTAGCTTGTTTGTGGTCATTACGAAATGCCGGGATCGCATGTTGAGGCGCGAAGCTATCAGGGTTTTGAAGGCGGCGGGACCGAGGAGGGAAGGTGTGTGGGATAATCTCATGGTGGCGAGGATCGGGGAGGAGTTGATCAAGATTCAGGAAGCGGAGGAGGATGCGAAGGGGAAAGGGCTCGCTGCTGATGAGAAAGGGAAGAGGAGGTGGGTAGAGATACATCTGCAGTGTTTGAGTATGACGTTTAATTTGCCGATGCCGATGGAGGAGGGTGGAGGGCGTGGAGATGAGGAGGGGAAGTATATAGATAGAAGGGGATTTCTACTCGATTGGGTAGAGACGTCAATGAGGATGAATGCACTGGGTGGATGATAAATAAGGCACAACCTGCATAATCAGTAATCAACAACTACCAAGCGAACAGTCCCTTCCCCATAACCTTCACTCAAGTCGAAAGAACAAAAACGTTACTGACCAGTCCCGAAATAGAGCTACACAGATATATCCCACAAGCTATTGAATATTCATTGTAACGACTAAAGACCATACACACATATAGCATCAACATACCCCCACCTTCCACCAATACACTCACTCACTCACAAAGCCAACGCCCCAACAACCATCACCAGCCCAAACCCCACACTCCCAAGAACCTTTCCGCGAGAAACATTCTTCTTACCAGCGCTCGATTGCTGCACCAAGCTCTTCTTCGCTAATTTACGTGCTTCTTCTGCTTTTCCCCCTTTCGCAGCTTTCTTGTCTTGTTGAATCACTGTTTCGTTGGTGGCGGTAGCATCGGTGGCGTTCGCTGCTGCTGCTGCTGATTCCTCGTCGGCGAGTTGAGTTTCGTTTGCTGTGCCGGCGTTTACATTTTCTTCGAGGGCGGTGTCGTTGGATGCTGGTTCGTTGTCGATGTTTGCGTTTTCTGTGTTGTTATTATTGTTGTTCTCATCATTGTTGGCGTTTTCTTCGTTTTCGTTCTCATCGTTGTTGTTGTTGTTGTTATTCTCCTCGTCATTGTTCTCATCATTATTACCTTCCTCATTGTTCTTGTTGTTATCATCAATCACGGTCCCGTTAACGGTAAATCCGGAGAGGAAAAGACCCTGTAGATCGACGAGTTGGGAGAGGCATCCGTTGCATTGACCCACGTTTAGGAGGAGCGGGTTGATGTTTCGGGAGGCGCTGGAGGAGAAGAGGGAGGCGAGACGATTATTGCAGGAATTGCAGGTGGAGATGAATTGGATTAGTCTGTGGGTGGAGGGTTAATGATGTGGTTGTGAGAGGGAAGGAAGAAATGGGTACGTGCCAGATCAGCTGCAGTATGGTAATAAAAGCACAAACTTACTCAGGAGCGATATTGAAGAGGTTATTCTGTCGTCCAAGATTTATAAGCTGGAAGTTTCCGAACTGCGAGATTCCAGCCGAGAGAGAGAGGAGTTCGAGGGCAAGCTGAGATGAAGACATGTTCGCTGGGGTATTGTGTTGAATAAAGTGATGATGTAGTGATTATCACAACAGCAATGAGGATAATTGCAAAAAAAAAGGATACGAATGGAATATCAATCTACTTTCCAGAAGTAGAGAATGAGATTAAAAAAATTATTAGATGGTATTAGATGAAGGAAGGAATGGGTGAGAAAGCCTGCTTTGCAGAAACAAAAGGAGGGAGATGGGAAGGAGATGGGTATTGTATGTCTGGAGGAGGAGGACCTAGGCGATGTCTGATGGATGGGGAGTACTGCATGAAGCATGGCATTGCTTGGCAAATGCTTTTGTTACGATCATGAGAAACCGGTAGAACAAGACCCGTCAAACGGGATCGACCGGACTGTGGTGCTGAGAGGTGCCGTCTGATACCCTCCGTACGAAGGCATCATCCTGCGGCAAAGACTCAGATGGGACGCTGGATCGACTTGCGGAACGGCTGTTGGGATGGCCGGGGCCAATGTTGTTACAGTACATGTACACTTCAGCAGCAACTCGCTTAGAGTCTTGGGAGGCCGATCGATTGGTTGGAAGGGGGGTGGACACTCGGATAATTTTGAGCAGGGATGGCTGAGACGAAGCATTTAAGCTTAATGCCATGGCGGATGATTACCTCGCGGTTCATGCTATCCTCGGTGCCAAGAGCTCTGCTGAGCTGATGTCGTGGGGTGATTGCCTGAGCTGTGAGACTACTGCACATGGAAGCCAAGGCCTAGGGGTATATCGGATTGAGTTGCAGAACGATGTAATACATAGAGCAAGGTATAATGACAGAATCTTGTGAAATGATAGAAAGTAGCTTAAGTACCTCGTGATATCGCGAGAATAATGTCGAGTTTTCCGTTGTCTAGATACCGAGAAGAATTTGCAAAGCTCCATAAAAAACCGCATGTGATATTTGCGTACATGTGGATTTTCAGTGAGAAATAGCGTCAACTTTGATATCCCGAAGGAATTTGGAAACCAGAGCAATGACCTTCTCTGGCTGTTCTTGTTGTACCCAATGTCCCGCTCCATCAACGAGTACAACTCCTTTGGACTGGCTGCAATTCTCGCCTAGCTTCTCCATAACGCCAGGTTCCTGGTAAGTACCCCAATCCTGCTTGCCAGAAATGAAAAGTGCAGGGACGTCAATTGTCTTTCCAGCAAACAGCTCAACGTCTTTGCTTTTATTTGGATCGGTGGCAATTCGATACCAGTTGAGACCTCCCTGAAAACCGTTTCGACCCCATTCTTGTACATAGACGCCAAGTTCCTCCTCTGTCAGCCATCGAGAACTCAACTCTGAGACCCTTGCTGGATCTTCGTCAGCCATACTAAGCTCTACGGATTCCCGCATGCCTAAGTCGAGAGGAAGGACATAGTAATATGGTAGCTTCGCGAGTTCACTGGCTTCCCATGACTTCAAAGGTTTTGGATCATTGCCTTTCCAGTCCGCGCTTTTCAGATGAAAGTATCCACGGAGAAAGTCGTGTAGTCCTTGCTGCGGGTTCATCTCCATCGCAGCAAATTTAGTGGAGTAGTACCATTTGTAATGTTTGCGCGGTTGGGGCAGCTCTGCCAGGGCTCGTTGAACATCCACCTTTTCAGCTGGCTTCGGAGGATTTGCGATGGTATTGTAGGGCAGAGTTGGAGTCCCTTTGAAGGGGTGTGACATAGTGATGACACTGTGTTGTCGATTTAGTCCTAGACTGAGGTTTTGGGGTGTTCAACGCACGACTTGAATATATCCGGTCGCATCAAGGCACACATGGAAGCACTCACTGCTCCAAAATCATGCCCGATTACGCAAGACACTTCTTTGTAACCCAGAACATTGATAAGTATGATGGCATCTCGTACAAGTGAGCTAAATGTGAAGGTGTTTAGGTCGACTGAGGAGAAGTCGCCTTTATCCCATCCTTCTGTGCGGCCGTACCCACGTTGATCGTAAGCTATGACACGGTAGCCCTCATCTGCGATGGCCGGCATAATCTTGCGCCACGAGAATGCGAGTTCGGGGAAGCCATGGAGACAGAGCACGAGAGGCTTGTTGTGCTGGCCGGCGCTGAGAACGTGGTAGGTCAAGTCATGAGAAGGGACATAGGACTCTGTAATTCCGGCGGGGAGAGGAAGTGGTGGATAGGCTGCCATGTTGTGAAGTTAGTACTTAGTTGACGTTAGCAAAGTAGAATAGAGGCGTAGCAATTATGGAGGTATTTATATCAAGTTCGTCAAGGAACCTGGGCGTCAGTTTTGGCGGATGGAGGATGAAGCTTGAATGGAAGTGCGGACAAATCGGGGTTGCCTCGGCCGACATTCCGACTCTGCCGCTAGGAGCCAATCACGGTTCCAAACATGAAGCCCAACCTACTATATAGAAAGGTACAAAGTTCTTGAAGAACTGTGATGTTGACCTTTCAATATTGAGTAATTGTGAAGCTATTTTCAAAGTTCGTGGAACACACCCCTGATTGTTCAAAGAATGATGTAGTTACTTCTAGCTGGCTAGTATTCACCTACGTCATCAGTCAGTTTTGGTGGAATGGATGTGGAATGTGGCTGTGCCGCCCATACCATGCGTGCCCCCACCTCGAGAATATGTACTTATATCTGGGTAGTATTTTGTAAGGTGGGAATTATGTACCTAGTAAGAACATCCAAGGCTGTTTGTTTATTGCGTACTCATGAGGTTGTAGATTAAACAGCTTGGTTGTGTCAATAAGACTACGAAACACCAGCCTCCTTACCTCCCCTCCTTACTGTACCAGGGCAACTGCACGAAGCACCTGTATCCATCATAGCTAGACCCCAGATTCAAACCCAGACCAGACCAGACTAGACCATAGACCATAGACCTTGAATCGACTTGACTAACAATCCGCAGAACTACACTACCTACTAATAAGCTCTCTCCTTTATGCTTACTCCCCGTAGCTTTTTCAAGCTTTTCGATGCCTTGCTTCCAAATAACTTACCAGCAAGCTACTACCACTCTGCTAGACCCTCATCGAGGGCGTCAAGCGATGATGTGGTAATATACCAATCTAACCGTACGAAGTAATCCAAAACAAGTATTGGCGTGGAGCCAGATTAGTGTAGTGTAGTGTAGTTGACCCAACTACTAAACTAATATCACCCAAACATGATATGACAGTAAAGCTCAGTGTTGTGTTCCGAGAGAGAAACATCAATAGCTTCATACTGTACATGTACATTGAGCTCTTTTCCCTTTTCCACCTCTTCATAGACTGGCGATCCGCTTCTCCACAGCAGACTTGAAGCGCCAATCAGCAAATCAGCCAATCAGCCACTCATAATCCCAGTCATTCCCTGCTCGCCAAAATCACAGTCGAGAGCTCACCCGCTGCCTGCAGCCCGCGTCATACCACGGAAGCCCGAGAGAAAACAAACCTTCAACCTTTCTTTCGATGCGATCGTATCCTCATTAGCTCTCAGTTGGCAGAGGTAGATAGGCAGCGCGCCGCATAGTCGACATGTTTGGGAATAGAAAGAGAAGAGTGTCCTCGAATCCAGTATGTCCTGATGGTCTCCCTTTCCCTGTTGCTCTCTCTCCATGTTGCGCATTTAGAAACGACTGTGACGGGTAGACAACGGAAACATTCACTGACTTATCTATTTACAGCCCCTGAATGGAACGAATGCCAATCCCTCGGCAGCGACAGCTGCTGCACAGGCTTTTCTGAAGAACCAGGCTTCCAATGCGTCCCTCTCATCCGCCGCAGCGGCGGCTGCTTTACGGTCTCGACCAACGACTCCCACCAGCGTAGCGGACGTACAAACGAAACGAACTCTGCGCAGAAGTGGATCAGTATCATCGACAGGAAGTTCTGTAGCCGGATCGTCGAGAGGGCCGCCTGGATCACAATTGGAACGAAGGAGAAGCTCCTCGTCCATGTCAGAGCGAACGTTCCGAGATCCATCGCCTTCGAGGCCGGTTCCCAGCGCGGAGGATGCGCCACCGGTGCCTGCAATTCCTAAGGGGATGCAACAAGCAACTCCGGCCATACCGGCCAAATCGCATCGACGAGCAGCGAGCCTGGAAGCACCCCCGATGAGAGTAGCATCCCCTCCTCCAAACAAGGCCAGTGGACGAGGATTTAGCCTAGGACCTGGAACAGCACAATCTCCGAAAAGAGTGAGCCAGAGGATGTCAACACTGTCCAGTCTATCAGAATCAGACAGACCAGCAAGTAGAGGGTCCGTTAATTTCTCATTGCCTACAGGTTTCAGGCCGACTTCACCTGTCCAACTCAGAAGGCTAACATCTCCATCTCCGCAAAGGGCAAATACTGCAAAAATTGTTTCTCCTACTAACCAGAATCTGATATATGATCCAAACACCCGAAGTTTCCTCCCAGAAGCAGAAATATTGGCAATTGAACATAGAATACAGAATGCTTCACAACGACAGGTCAAAAAGAAGAAGAAGACTCCGCAGACGACGGGAGCGTATTTGGCGCAAGGGTTAGGCACGGTAGGAGGAAGACCGAGAGGAACATTTATCGACGCTTTGGAGGCTTCAAATCAACAGCAACCGGCTACACAAGCTGTGCTTCCTACCCAATATGCGGCTCCCCCAACAGTTGTGCTCTTGGGTCTGGGATCATTGGATTCAAGGCCGACTGGTACGTTTATGGAGGGTATAGAAGCAACTCAACCAAAATCGTTCGAGCAACCTGCACAACATTCTCACCCACCGATAGCTTCGCCTATAGGTCTAGGCTCAATGGATTCAAGACCAAGAGGAACGTTTATTGATGCTATGGAAGTTGATGATAAGGCAGAGCTGGTCGGACGGTCTATAGCTGCGGCTGCCCAGGTCCCAGCCGATATTACGCCAAAGAAGAAGAAGAAAGTTGTGATGAGCGATTCAGAGAGCGACCAAGCCTCTTACGTACCCAACTCATCCGACAATGACAGCGACTTCAGTTTCCAAGGACAGACTTCCAATAATAGGGCAGGGGCGCTATTGGCCAAGAAGCCTTCTATTGTACGGGAGGATAAGGAGGGAGAGGAACAGGAGGATGATACCCCCACACGCGCTTCAGAAGGCCTGCCAAAGCTAGATACAAGCTCTACAAGGCGGCAAGTCTCGCCATCACCATTACCACGCTCAATAGCTGGGAGGGGACATGGTCGAGGACAGGCTTTGGCATCTGCTGCTTACGCACAAGGGAGGCAGCCGGAAAGATCTACCAGTCAACCACCTTCAAGCCCAATCTCACCTGCAGTAGAGAGTGTCGGACTGACCGCTAAAGAGAGTGTCCGTGGAGGAAGAGTGCACTCTGTCAGTCCCATGAGAACCACTCATTTTGCATCTACTCCAGAGAGTCTCGTAATTAAACATCAACCTCCTGCACGGTCAATTTCTCCTCGGAAGTCGGCTATGAAGCACTCTAATTCTCCTCGGGGATCTTCTCCTGTTACGGGCAGATCCCAGTCTCTCGAAGCAAGCCCTGGCGAGATATCAAACGGTTCAATTGCACCAGAAGGTCTTGCGCCTAGAAAGAAGGCGAACCGAGTCAGTTTTGACGAGACGAATGTGCTTGTTAGTCAAGCAGCCACTCCAATCTTTTCTGACTCGCCAGTTCTACCCAGTCCTCAGATGAAACGCCCATGGTTCAGCATCGGACGTGGTAAGAAGAAGGAGGCTACAGTAGTCGAAGATGATGACAGCGAAGTCATGAAGCCACGACCAGCTTTGCCATCTTTTGGAAGCATTCGGGAGAAGAAAGGTTCGCGCGAAATTGAAGAGCGTCCGCTAGTGAAGCCGACAGAGTCTAGTCAGAACCACCCAACTGCATCTTCTCCAACACAGTTTACTTCGCCCGCTAGGGAGGTTCCTGAGTATTCTTTTGGGCAATCTAGTGATCATGTGGTAGGTACTGTCATTATCCAAGATGCTGCCTCCAAGAATGCTGCCAACATATCGAAATCTCGCGAACCTTTACCCCCGCAAGTTACTTCAGTTGAAGGCAGCGGCTATCACTCGGACAGCGATAGTAGCCTGTATAGTGAAGTTGGTGTTCTCTCGGCAGATTCTGATACGCGTGGACCTGAAAATGGAAATGCAAATGCCTACAGAAAATTGGTAGCATCACTTTCAAATAATGTCGAGAGCTCAATTCCAGCGGAGAGAGGAGAAGTTGAGTCTACAATTTCCCCCGACATTCCGGAGATTGCAATCCTCCAAGCAACTCCAACTTTGGATAAAACGGAATCAAGAAGGGAATGGCCCGATATGCCCGGATCTTGGGGGAACTCAAACTCCGATTCGAGCAGTCAAGAGCATGATGGAATTCCCCTGCCCACTATTGAGCATCATGCTACGGACCCGAAGCTTGCTGACGTTGGAATTGCCGAGCCAGACGAAGAGACACCACGTGCTGGGTCTCCTGCTTTGGGAGATATTGCCTTGTACAATTCGCATGCTCCTATCTTGGAGGAGGAAGAGGAATCAGATTCAAGCATATACAGCGACGCAGCTGAAGATTTCTCCGACGTTGAAGGTACTGGATTCTTGTCATTGGACGCTGTCGCTGATAGTCCCGTCACCAATACAAACATACCTGGCTTAGCTATCTCAACCCCTCCCGATAGCCCAACAACGAAATTTACCAAACAGAAGGCTTCCAAGAAATCACAACCGTCAAAGCGAGCTGATGAGCCAGACATGGATGAGGGGTGGGAGAAAGTACAGGCATATTGGAGTACTCTCTCTGTCGATAAAAAGAAAAAGTTGGAACTAGAAGCTCGTGAAGAAGCAGAGGACTCTGACACTGAGGTCGAGGCCAAATTGGCGCCAAATCCAAAGCCAAAGAATAAAAAGAAGGTTGCCGTCCAGCCTACTCCTTCTGCGCCAGAGCCTCAGCGACAAGCCACCACTGAGCGGACATACATGATTTCGCCTGGTTCTCTGGCTGGTACCAATAGCCAGGCTCCCATGAAGTCCTCTATGCGTGTAGAGCCTCCGAGCACCCTACAAGATCCTCAAATTCGAAAGTCGATGAGAGGCCCGGCATCAATGCGAGGCTCACTTCGTGCGGAAGCGGCTCCCAAGGGAGCATTGCAGAAGAAACATCGGCCGATGTCATTTCCTCCAGCGGAAGTCCAACCAAACCCAGCTGCAGTTCAAGCCCATGTCAGAAATCTTTCGGCGGCAAGCGCAGCTGCCGCGCAAGGTGCTGCAATGCGAGATATGGCTCCCCCCAAACCAGCTCTTCGCCGGAAAACTTCCGCAGAAAGTGACAGCAGCTTCAAACGCAGCCGAAGAGGTACTGATATTCCAAGTTTCAGAAGCTCAATGCGAATGTCCGTCGGCAACACGCCTGTCGGCCGGCCACAGTCGCCAACACAATCGAGCCGCTTCAGTCTTCGTTCTCTCTCTCCGACAGGGTCGGCATTTCGCCGTCCTTTCATCACTGGTGCAGCTCCACAAGTCAGTTTGTCTGAGACCCACATGCGAAGTTCTATGCGCCGTTCCTACGATACGACTCCGTCGCTGCGAAACAAGCCGCCGTCGAAGAACGCAGGCGGATTCGGACACTCGGCTCCTGCAAAATCAAAACCAAAGCCGACTCGTCGACTAGCTAGTCGCTTTGCAGATTCGAGTGACGAAGAAGATGATCGACCTGCATTCCGGAGTCGTTTCAATGATTCCAGTGATGACGACGATGATGAGCCTATTCTACCCCCTGCAGTAGGACGAATGATGCGCAACAGCGAACTTGTTCGGGCAATTCCTAAGCGACCAGGAATTGAAGATGGAGATTCAAGCGACTTACCAGACAGTGACGACGAGGAGAAGCCTGGTCTCAAGGTTGATAGGAAACAAAACGGAAATGGAGCTGCTGCCAAGCAAGGTGCAACCCTTGCATCTGGATCGTTGCGCAGGTCCGGCTCTGGTCGCGGTACGATTAGTTCTCCCATTTCACCAGATTTCACTCCAACACGACCCAACCACTCCCGCCGTGGAAGCTTCTTGTCAATTCTTCGTCGCAAGAAGCCCGATGCAACATCCAGGGTCCGAAAATCCGATGCCGAATCCCCAGCTAGGCGGGATACACCCCTCGAGCGTAGCAAATCTGATCTTCAAGCACTACGCGCCGAAGGGTCTTCCACTCCCAAACTGCAGAAACGTAGGACCATGAGTCGGGAAAACAGTGGTGCATGGCCTTTACCTGCACCGACGAGCGCTCAAGTCAATGGCGGTGATGAGCGACCATTCACATCGGATGGCGGAGAGGGGAATGTAGGAAAGGATCTGATGAATGGTGAAGCCAACGGAAATGTTAGACCAGAACTCGGAACGAGAAGGTTCACTGCGACTGGTCTAGCTGATGTGGATATTAATGGTGTTGGTGGGAAAGGCAGAAAGAAGAAGAAGTTCGGAGCGTTGAGGAAGTTGTTCAAGTTGGATGATTAGATCCGGACATGATATACCAAAACAGTACTTTAATGTTGTTGTTATAGCGAACGGAGCATATTTCCTATGTTGGAGCAAATTGATCTCGGCATGATTTGATCGAGCAGGGGATGGGACGGATTGGGATGGGCTTTCGGGAGGTTGGGAGAGGGCAAAAAAAATAGCGGGCCCGGTATCTCAGTGAACGGATATAATACAGTACACTCGATGCGAATTACATCAACTAGACAGACGATGAAACGGAATCATCTTCTTTCTTTCTCTGCCTTTCTTTGCTTTTCCTTTTTTTTCCCCCTCTCTCTTTCCTCCTTCTCGCCCTCCCTTTTTTTCACTATTCTTCAATTCGTTGCACTCCTGCATGTTTATACTTCTTGTATAGGAATTGGAGGAACGAGGGAAGGAAGAGAGAGAGAGAGAGGTGAGGGAGGGAGGTGCGGAGGGGAGAGGTTTTCAATTCAATTCTAGCATATATGGTTTTGATATATATCATGAAGACTTTTTTGGTTTCAGGAGGAGGAGGAGGAGGAGGAGGAGGTAATCTGTAATGCAAAGAAAGAAAGAAAGAAAGAATATCAAAACTCGGTTTTATTTTATATATATTAGAGCCTAGAGGGGATGATTTTCTTTTTCTTTTATGATGATTGACTTGCAACGAGTTTTTTATTATTTGAACAATACTCTAATCAAACGATATATGCTCCCTATCTTTCTATTTTTCTTTCTTTCTTTCTTTCTTTCTATTTCTAGGCGTTCCTTTAGTCTCTTTGATTCCCATTCCACAACCTCTCTACCAACAGCTCCTCCACATTTCTCTTTTTCCTACTGTAGATGGACATGGACAGTAAGGCATTTCTAGAACATACAACATTTTACTATGCCAAAAAGAAATAAGAAATCTGGGGGCTCCATGAGTGTGTTGTATACCTATCTATCTATCTATCTATCTATTCTATCGTGCTGCAGGGAAAGTATTGTCCGTCTACCTATCTCGACTTCGCTCACAGCATTACTTTCTCCCTTTCTAAGAGTGGCTTTGCTTTGCTTGGAACCGGTTGTTGTACTGTAATGCAAAGAGGATGTTGGTCGGTTTTATGTAAAGGAGACAGACGATAACCAAGAAAGCATCCCTAGGTACTTTTCTGCACTTGTCCAATACTGTAATCCAGTTGCATGTGCGACTTCCTTATTCGTCTTTCGAGTGTCTGCGCTTATATCCAACACCACGAGGATCCCTAACATGACGAGACGAGATTTATGCGACTTCTTCTTCTTCAGATTGCGCGCATCGAGAGGAATTATCATCTGCGGCTTCGTCTTCGAAAGGCGTAGGTCCGTAATTTGGGTTGGTTGACTCCGGGCATAGCGAGGATTTGGACGGAATGTACTAAAATACCATTAACAAACTCCTCTGTCATTCTGGCTAGATGGCCAGTATAGAATACACTTCGTCCTGCATATTCCTCGGGCTCAGCTGGAGAGGCTATAGTCCTTGGGAATAGTAGCTACAAATCGGCATCTGAGCTCTTAGCGTACAGTACAATTCCATTTCTCAACATGTGTCTCCTCTCAAAAGCTATTCGGGCGTGGGTAACATCGGAGGTCGCCCTTCTGGTTCTTGATCTTGGACGGGTTGTACATCAACAACAAGGGCCTCCTTATCCGCTAACCCAGTTTCTGTGGTGTTTGCAATGACTTTAGCGAGAGAGGTGGATGGTTTTGGCGGCGATGCAGCAGCCGTTTCGTTGGGTGGGGAACTACTCATATACCAGCGATGGCTGCGAGTAAGACATCATTATCTATATCCTCTGCGGCCCTTCCACCCGAGAACGAATCCTCTGGGGTTGGTAGCATCCTCGGAGCTTTCCTCGAAGCGGGCCCACCAGTAGTAGTTCTTCTCGGCCTCTTCAATCCTTGAATTTGCACCGGCGGCGCATCATCTTTCTGACCACTGCTGTATGTCTTCTCGACACCCTTTCCTAGTGATATCACAGCATTCCTAGCTTTCACCAGATACCGAATCTGGTGCCTGCAATCATCTAGAGCATCATGCTTGGACCCTTGGAAAAGCTCCTCTTTCGCAAAGTTCCGACCGAGCAGATCCCCGTAGCTCTTCACGAGCGTGCGGACACACATGTCACCTGTGAACCTCCATGGCTTCAACTTGTCCATCTTACAAGCTTTATAAGCAGAGTTGATCCAGACATTATCAGCGACTGCTCCATTGCCATAGACTCTAACCTCAGATTGGTCGGCACGGCTGCTCTCATACAGTCGATCTCTTGTGGCAAGGACGCAAGACGCTATGAACGTGTTAAGCTTGCGGAGAACCTCTTGTAACGTGATGGTGCAGTTCCTGCTGGTTTCTAGGGTGCGGGGGATGTGTTTTCGGAGCCAATTGAGAGTATCTTGCTGTATAACCAATTTCACCTCTGTGCACGACTGGAGACTGATTGGAGACCTGAAGTGAGCAAACTCGGCCCCGGTATCAGATCGAAGTGTACGGCCCCTATCTCGATGATGCACGGGTTGTATGTGATAGCTGTGCACTCCAAGTCCAACATGATATTGGTATGAATATCTTTGCGCTCCATCTCGGCTCGGCGCTTAGCGAATTGATAACGGAAGGGTGGGTGAGGATATATACGATTGCATGAACATGAAGCAAATTGGGTGGATAGGCGCGAAAGGTGCGAAAGCGAGATTGTCACAAACGTTTGTTTATACAAAATTGAGGCGATGTTCAATTGAAGTCAGATAAGATATCGGAGCTGATCGAAGGAGGAGGAACTAGTGCAGGAAGCTAGAGCAGGAGGCTAGGCTTCATTAGGTGACTGACAGGTCGGATGATCAGATATCACGGGCAGTCGGGAATCTGGCCTGGGTATTGAATGTTGTCAACAGCCTTGTTACGACTATGAACCTAGACACTTCCGTTGAAGGAATTTTCAGACAATTTCCCTTCGATTCTGTATCTTGAGTATAAGCATTCACCGCGTATTGCGATTGATATATGCCAAGAAGCTTAACCACCAACATTGATTAAATAATAGAAACACAAAGCCTTATGCCTCCACAAAGTTCCTCAGCTGATACTTTCGTGTTCTCAAAAAGCGAAACCCTAATTACTACAGTACTGTATTCGTGAACGAAACTCGCTTCTTAGAAAAGGTCAGACTATTCGAAGGGATTGAATTGCACATCAACGGCGAAACTCTACTTCCGTTCTCAAACAGTGAAGATTCAAAGATGCCAAGACAACGCATTGCTTTTCTATCACACAAGTGAGAGGATACTTTATGAGAGTTTCTTTTTGAAGTATCTGGGGTGCAAGGGATGGCTGAGGCTTATGAGAATATCAAGATAATCGAATACCTCAGTAATTAAATCGAGGGCTAGCTACTACTACGAGGTAAAAGGTAGCTTCTTAGTGATGGAGGAACGCAACGAAAGATGTAAACAAGTATCAAATATACAGATCCGAAGCAAATGGGAGCATTCCGCGTTTTGTGGTATGAGCGACGTGATGTATTAGTTCTTACTTTGCGTTTGTGAAAATGAGGGTTGTCGTGGATTATGATCCTCAATCTAATTAATCGGACTCTGAGGCTTTGTGGTTGGGGCTGAGAATAATAGTTAGTGTTTTGCTCATGAAGAAAGTGAGAGGGTGGGGCGCAAGGAGGGGGCGGGTTCAGATTCCAAGGCGGCACTCCCGAGAGAGCTGATCATGAAGCCGTCTTGTAAAGAGAGTTATTACGGTTTAAACAGTTGTTAAGAAAGATCTGTTACAGTTTCCATTGAATCATTTGAATACATAGTAGCAGACCAGTAACAACTACAAGATTAAGCGGTGCATGGTCACAGGATGTCTAGTTTGGGAAGAAATTGTATTTTCACTATGGTTTATCTCGTTGACTAGTGAGCTAGCCTCCACATCTTGGGGTATCTCTCACAGAGCACACGGTTTGCTGTCGGATCTTCGCCAAACCGATCGCGGTCCGCGAATATAGTAAAACCACTACCTTGGAACCGCTGTTTGGATCCGATCCATGCAACTCCACTCCATGCCGCATGAGTAAACAAAGTAAAATAAAAAGAGTAGTCCAGATTGTTGACAGAAGTCTTGACCAAGCAAGCAGCTTTCAACAAAGAGAAGGATGTCGTATGATTAGAGATCAGTTTTGTTATGCGGGATCCAACAGAAGTCGGAGTTGGTATTTTTTTACAAGGTGCGGGTGAGCTGATTTGGTAATTAGGCTCAAATTGCTGTGCCTTCTAGCGTTGCCAAAACTTTGGACTTATCGCCTAGGAACTTTGCGCGGTGGGCAATAATCTCAGAAGCAATGATGTGGAAGTCTCTTATCTTCCGCACTCGCAGGTCCATAAGAACCCCCTTCAGTCCGGCACAGAATCGATCTCTTTGCTCGCCTTTGAATTCATCAGGAGAACCGAGCGCTGTGAGAACAGCATCATCTGCAGAATGAAAAGTCAGCTCAACACACAAAAGAGATACTAAGAGAAAGGCCCATGTGCAGAATGGCTCGTTCTAACAACCCACGCACCAGGGAGACCTATGTCTCTGAAATGTTGGAGGTCGCAGGTGGAATCATTGCAGATGCCTCCGGCCAATTCATAGCGACAGAATTCTACCATAGTGTCGATTTTATGGCTGTAAGTCTTTGATCGAAAACCACCTGGCACATCTTCCTGAAAGTTTGGGTGGAATCGATAAGCTCCAAATCGCTTCAGAGGACTCTCGTAAGGGGTAAACGGCTCGGGGTTCTTAAGTTCTTCAGAACGATCCTGTAACAAGTGTTAGCCTTCAACTCGGTCAGAACTGATTGGGAGCTGATACTGAGAGCTTTGTTACTTGAGCTAACATTGGGAGGATACTGTTTTCCGCCGACATATTCTCCCTAGTGTGATTTTGTTCAACTTGGTCAGCTTTCTGTGTTGTATCAATATCTGGCATATCAACATCTAAAGATTCTTGGTTCATGCTCGGGACAATCTGGGGCGGGGCAGGACTGAAAGGTGGGGAGTCTGATTGATCAGCAGGAGGAGTAGCTTCTGGTGGCTCATAGTCATCCGACTCGCGGTCAGGAGCATCTGGTACGATCCGGTCAAGCTGTGGCGAATATTCAGGACTGTGAATATCATGATATGCCAGGTGGGAGGCAGGCCCGTGGCTGGAAGGAACTGGACCTGGAGCGTATAAATCGTCGATATGTATATCCTCTCCTCCCTCGGGCAGAGAGTCTGCCTCAGCACGAACATTCTCTTGTAACGCTGTCTTCAGACCCTGGTCAGTTGATTTGCTAACATTGGGTGCGTCTTGATCCTTGATCTCTGCCAACGTCTCACTCAAAGGACCTTCTACTGAACCTAGAGCCTTTTGTTCGGTGACAATACTGACTCTATATTCATTTTCATGTTCGGCTGGGGAGCCTTGCCGGCTGATGAACTTGTCGATAGTAACTGTTTCTTGAGACTCTTCGGCACTGGCTCCTTCAGAGATGTTATGCGTCTGGGGAATATTGACATCAGGTGACAGACGACTAGATTGTGGAGCAATGGTAGGTTCTATAACAGCTGGTGCTGAAGGTGGGCGAGAGGAGTCTACATAGTAAGTATGCGTTTGAAAGATGGATAGTGCTGGCAATACAATCCAGAGGTGGGGATAATTCACATACCTTCGCTGCTAGCAGGATCTTGTCCATTTAAATCGCTGAGCTTATCCTTCTGTGCCTGCAACTGTTCCTCTGCCTCCTGTCCGATTCGTTCCATCTCCTCTGCTAGTCGCCGCTTGTCCTCTTCGCCTTTCTGAACCTCGGCTTCTGTGGCCGCAATTTGAGCTCTGAGCTCCTCAAGCTTAGATAGATTTGCCTGAACTTGGGCATTGACTCGCATGTTATCGGCTGCAATCTTTTCGCGACGGACGCGCTTCTGCTCAGTTTCATTCATCTTTAACTTTAAGAGAGTTTGAGACACAGCAGCTTGGGCGACGGAAAGCCGCTGTTGCTCCACAATGGCATTGCTGTCCACGGTCTCGATCATCTGTTGTATCTTAATAGATTCTTGAACCTTGCTGCTTATGTTGGAGTTTGAGCTTGCTCCATTGCCTTCAGACACCTGGGGGGTACGAGTGCCACTGGAAGATTGCCTCACCCTCAGACGAGCTTCACGCTGAGCAAGCTCCTTTTTCAATTTCTCCAACTCGCTCTCTACGTGTCCTAGACGTTCAACGCGTACCGTTGTTGTGATTGATGCATACTGGATAGGAGGCGTGTTTGCGGCAGAAGATCTGGGAGGAGGAGTGAAAGGCTTACGCGTCGGAACGTCTGAAAGGGGTGGAAGGTTATGGATTGCAGCAGATCGTTGATCGGACATCTTTCTGGCTGATTGGACGGGTGAATCCTGGTCGGCTTGAGACTCAAGATCCATTGCAACATCTTCGTCATCGGAATCTTCATCTTCAGTGACATCAATAACAAGGCGCTGATCACCACGACTTTGACCAAAGGGTCGTTTATATGGTATCGTGCTGGGGATAGCTTGGTCGAAATCAGCGGCTACTGGACGCTTACGTACGTTATTGTGATTCGAAGGGAGCATTGTGCCAGGCAAGTTTACAGGAGGAGCGCTACTTGTAGTGCTTGACGCTAAGAAAAGGCCAGGAATGAAAGAGGCTTGGGGTTGTAGGTCGACTGTTGTCGTAGGAGGGTTCTCAACTGAAGAGTCAGTCGTACTTGGTAGTTGTGCATTTGAAATAGAAGATGATGTAGAGATTGGCGGCTGCGGTGTGACTGCCTGTGGTTTAGCCGCATCTGTCTGAGATGTTGAGACGGTAGTCGGAGGTTTCTCGACATTCTTCGCCGCTGCCTTTTGAGCGCGCTCTTCCCTTGATTTCCGAAGTGCTTCCATCTTTGACTGTAAAGTTTTTTCTTTTTCTGTCATTGCTGTCTGTTTTGGGGGAACAATCATATTTGATGGGGTTGCAGTTGTTATAAAGCTGGTCGCGACCTTATTTGTTCCCAGTGATGAAAGAGTGGCACGTGCAGTACCAGGCCCGTTAGTGTCAGCCTTATGGATTGGTGCCTCAGTGGCAGGTTTGGCGGCTAAATGAGCTGAGTGAACATTTTCCTTTCCAGCAGGGACCTTTGAATGACTTCCTATGGAAATTCCACCGTCCGCGATGTCATTGATTGACTTGGGGGGATTTCTTGTCATCTTAAGATCCGCAAAGAGACTTCCAACGACTTCTTTGCTAAAACCTTCATCAATATAAGTCTGATAACGGACATCATAGGGCCAGAGGTTAAGTATTGCCGCTTGAGCTTTCTTGCGAGACTCAGCTACAGACCTGTCACTTGTCGCAGGCGTCATTTGAGAAAGAGCAAGTTGATTAGGTTGAGCCATGGGAGGTATCTTTTGGCTGCTGCCATCTACTTTCGAGGGTGCTTTGTAGTTGTTTTCTTGTAAGTTATGTTGTGTAGCTGAGGCCAAGGCATTATGCGACCAGCCAAACTGGCTCTGCTGGCTTCTTTCGGTTGCCTCTGGGCTGCGGGGAGGTGCATACGCTTTGTAGGGTGCTGGGTCTGATCGTTCATCGTTATCAGCTCCTCCTGCTGTAATAAGAGGGGAGTAGGAGCCTGAATTCTGGCGTCCAGCCATCGAATCATATCTTGAAAGTTGATTGAAATTATTTGCTAGAACATATGAGCAGTGATACACGCCAAAAACACAGCCTGGCATAACATACCATGATAGGACGGCTGTTGAGGGCTATAGTCTCTAGGTTTGGAGTACACAGCGCGTTGGGCGGTATCGACGTAGCCTTTACCACCATGCTCACGATACTGAGATCCGACATAGCCATTGCTGGGTGTATGTGTAGTCATTGTCCCATCATCGAATTCTCCCTCACTGAGGTCACCTTGCTCAGAAGGCTTGATATTTTGAATATTATGTTGATACGTTGGCTGGGTAGGGGGCCGGTAATACTGGGCGACATGCTGAGCATTGCCCGCGTAGCCAGAGTACTGTGTCCCGATTTGAGGTGTGTTATAGGCCGGCAAAGGGACCGAGTCTTGATTCCAACCTTGATATATTGGTAGAGGAGGAACTCCAGATGCAACAGCAGAGGCGCTGAAAGAAGGTATGGAACCATTGTAGCTGTATGCTGACATGGATTTACCATAATGAGATGCCATCTGGCTTTGCTGGTTGTCTTCTGCTTGTAGATACTGATTTGGGTAGGTAGGAGGGTAAGGTGCACCTTGAGTTCCATATGGAGCGCCATAAGATGGCGTTGCTGGATAGTCTGCCATTGTTCTACACGTGGAGATCAAGCTGCATTATCGATTGAGATGCTGATGATTAGTGAAGGGTGGATTGGTGACTCTTCAGATTGCGCTGAACGGCTGCAGTTTCTCGAAGACCATGTCGCAAAAGAAAGAGATGAACTACAGAGGATTGAAGGTGGCAAGCATGGAAGGTAATGAGAGTTGAGCCCAAACGGAAAGCTGAATGCACAAATCAGGATCTGGAATCAAAGATCGATGAATAGCATTCGTACTTGGTGCAAAGGTGATTGTTGGTAGACAGGACCGAAGCTTTTCGTAATTAATTAGACAAGCGTCGAGGAAAGCTATGTGAGGGCCGGACACTAGAGCTAGAGCTAGATAGGTAAAGCGACATCACGGGATGGGCGCGTCAGCGGTTGCCATGCATGGCACGGTTGTTTACTTTGGTGACCTGGGAAGCTTTGTGCGGCCGACTACTAAGAACCGCGTCTTTCACAAACACACAGGATATCGACGACAATTACATTCCCACCTTGCTTGTCATTGCCACACTCAGAACTCCCTATGTTCCTGCAGAATCTGGATTCACTCACGTAATTTGTTTCTAGCCCAATAATTATAAGCCCACAGGAGCCGGACTTATTGCCATACCTAAATGAGCCCGAGGCACTCGATTTGTTTTGGTTACGAACGACCAACTTAATGTTGAAATCTGCGGCTTGAGTACCCAAACATGGCGTCGAATTCGCCTCAGAAGCGTGGGAACCCATTCTCGAGAACGGGGTCTTCATCTCCTGGTCCAAGTATTCCAAATGGTAGACCCAGATCGATGGTATCGTCCTCGCCATTATCCAGCACCCAAAGTACTGGCCACAACCGGTCGTACTCCTCACTGGCAGGTGTTGTGTCTGCAAATTATAGTTCTGCAACTCGAGAACGCTCCAATTCGAAGATTATCACAAGTGCGACGAGCACATTTGCCCCTTCATTTATCAAATCGGAAGAATTACAACGCGGGTCAGAGACTGTGAAAGGAATTGAGGGGGAAAATGACTTCTCAGGGAAGAGATATGTCTGGCTGAAGGATCCCCAGATTGCATTTGTAAAAGGATGGGTTGTGGAAAACTTAGAGTCAAATCATATTCTTGTACAATGCGACGATGGGAGTGTAGGTCAAGTCCTGGCCCAAGAAATCAATAGGATGCTGACAGTATAAAGCAAAGAGAGGTGCACGCAGATAGTGTGGATAAGGTTAACCCTGCAAAGTTTGACAAAGCAGACGACATGGCCGAACTCACACACCTGAATGAGGCTTCTGTGGTTCATAATTTGCACATGCGATACCAGGCGGATTTGATATACACCTACTCTGGACTGTTTCTTGTTGCAATCAATCCATATTGTCCGCTACCGATATACACCAATGAGTACATCAACATGTATAAAGGCCTAGGCCGAGAGGAAACGAAGCCACATATTTACGCCATGGCAGATGAAGCATTCCGAAATTTGGTCGACGAAGGGGAGAATCAAAGTATCTTGGTAACCGGTGAATCTGGGGCCGGGAAGACGGAAAATACCAAAAAAGTCATACAATACCTTGCGGCCGTTGCACACTCTGACTCACCTGTCAAGAATAAGGTGCAGCAACACTCTAACCTTTCGCAACAAATTCTTCGAGCCAACCCGATCCTTGAGGCATTTGGGAACGCTCAAACTGTGCGGAATAATAACTCATCCCGATTTGGAAAATTCATCCGGATTGAATTCACGCGGGCGGGAACTATTGCCGGAGCCTTCATAGACTGGTACCTGCTTGAAAAGTCTCGTGTAGTGCGACTCAATGCCCACGAGCGTAATTACCATGTGTTTTACCAACTCTTGAAAGGAGCTGACAACAACATGAAGCGAGACTTTCTGCTCGACGGGCTAGATGTCGAAGACTTTGCATATACCCGTGATGGCCATGATACTATTGCTGGTGTTTCAGACCAAGACGAGTGGAACTGCCTCATCGAGGCTTTTGCGATCATGGGCTTCTCGGACAAAGAGCAGGTCTCCATCCTCCGAACCATAGCTGCAGTCCTTCATTTAGGAAACATCACTGTGGTCAAGGAGAGTAGAGCTGCAGATCAAGCACGGCTTGCTGCCGACGCTCGTTCCTACGCCGATAAGGTTTGCAAACTACTCGGAATCCCAGTCGAGCCATTCCTTCAAGCACTCCTACATCCTCGTGTCAAAGCTGGTCGAGAGTGGGTAGAGAAGGTTCAGACTCCAGAGCAGGTTAAATTTGCTATAGATGCCTTGTCTAAAGGTATATACGAACGGAGCTTTGGAGATCTCGTGACGCGTATCAACAGACAGCTTGACCGGACTGGCATGGGTATGGATGATTCCCACTTCATCGGGGTCCTTGATATTGCCGGCTTCGAAATCTTTGAGGAAAACAGCTTCGAACAATTGTGCATCAATTACACCAACGAAAAGCTCCAGCAATTCTTCAATCATCACATGTTTGTCTTGGAGCAGGAAGAATATGCTCGAGAGCAAATAGAATGGAAGTTCATCGATTTCGGACATGATCTCCAGCCCACCATTGATCTTATTGAGCTACCAAACCCAATCGGTATATTCTCTTGCTTGGACGAAGACTGCGTAATGCCTAAAGCTACGGACAAGTCCTTCACGGAGAAGCTACATTCTTTGTGGGATAAAAAATCGACTAAATATCGCCCTTCACGGCTTGGTCAAGGTTTCATGCTGACCCACTACGCTGCTGAAGTCGAATACTCGACCGAGGGTTGGCTTGAGAAAAACAAAGATCCACTTAATGACAATATTACTAGGCTCCTAGCTGCATCTACGGACAAGCACGTCGCCTCTCTTTTCGCCGAATGTGCCGATAATGAAGGTGATCAGGGGGTTACCAGAAGCCGTGTGAAGAGAGGGTTATTCCGCACTGTTGCGCAAAGACATAAAGAACAGCTCTCCACTTTGATGGCTCAACTTCACTCCACCCATCCTCACTTCGTTAGATGTATCATCCCCAATCATAAGAAGCGTCCTAAGCAGCTGAGCGCTCCCCTAGTTTTGGACCAACTTCGGTGCAATGGTGTTCTCGAAGGAATTAGAATTGCTAGAACTGGATTCCCTAATCGTCTTGCCTTTTCCGAATTTAGACAGCGCTACGAAGTTCTTTGTCGAAACATGCCCAAGGGATATTTGGATGGACAAACAGCTGCGACAATCATGCTCGAAAAACTGGGCCTAGATAAGTCATTATTCCGGGTTGGAATCACAAAAGTCTTCTTCCGAGCCGGTGTTTTGGCCGAGCTTGAGGAACAACGGGATGCCTTAATTCGGGAGATCGTTGCTTGTTTCCAGTCCGTTGCACGAGGCTTCACTCAGAGACGCATTGCCAACAAAAGACTTTACCGAGCTGAGGCAACCCGTATCATCCAGAAAAACTTTCAGGTTTATATCGATCTTTGTGAGAATCCATGGTGGAGATTATTCGTCAAAATGAAACCTCTCCTTGGTGTCACACGTACCTCTAGCGAAGTTAAGAAACGTGACGAGATGATACAAAAGCTAAAGGAGAAGATGGACCAAGATACCACCGAGCGTGAACGTCTGGAAGAGGAGCGTCGCAAAGCTCAATCAGAACACCAACTTGCGCAACGCACTCTAGAAGCTGAGCGTGCCACAGCATCCGACCAGCAAGAAGTTATGAGAAGGCTGCAATTGAAAGAGGGGGAGCTAGAAGATGCCCTAGAGGCTGCCGAACAAGATATCGAGAAGCTTGAATGTCAAGTCTCAAATATCTTGGAAGCGAGAACAAAAGCCGAGCAGCAGAGTGAGGAATGGCGTTCACAGTTGGAGCAAGCAGGCCACCTTATTGCTAAGCTAGAAATGGAAAAAAGAGATCTTGCGGAGAAGTTGGAGGACGTCAATGTTCGGCTTGAGGAATTATCTAATGCTCAATTGCAAAGAAGCTTGGAAGAATCACGTCTATCGAAGGAGGTCAACATACTGCAGAGTCAGCTCGGCTTGAAAGAGAGGAAAGTGCAGGATCTTGAGGGTAAACTTCTCAAGATAGATCACGATCTTGATATCAAACTTGCCAACGCTACGAAAGATCTCCAAGCAACCCGAAGCAGAGAGCAAGATTTGACTACCGAAAATCTTAGGGTAAAACAACAGCTCAACGAGTTGACCATCACTTCGACAGCTTACGAAGACTTGGTCCGTAAGAAGGAGAGTGAAATCAATGTTCTTCGCTCGGACAACCGAAAATACGAGAGTGAGCGGAAGTCTTTCGACGATGAGAAGCGGGCCATAGCCGTGGACAAAGACAACGTTGTCAGTCGGCTGCGCGAGGTCCAGGCTGAGATGTTTGCCATGAAATCTCAAAAAGCCATTCTCGAGAAGGAAGCGGCTGAAACAAAGAAGCTCCTTGACGCGCGACTGAATGAGGATGCACAGGCGGGCCAGAATCGTAAGATGCTAGAAGGCCATATTGTGGACCTGAAGAAACAATTGGCCGATGTACAGAGAGACTTGAGCAAAGAACGACAATCACGAGATGATGTACAATTGCTTGCAGAACACAAGTACCAAGAACTCAACGATAAATTTCAAGAAATAAACGAGGCAAAGATAATCATCGAGAAGGAACTCTACGTTCAACAAGATACTCTCAGGCGAGCGATGGAGTCCCGAGTCACTGCAGAGAAGGAACGGAACGAGGCCCGTAGCGAGATCCGAAGGTTGAGAGAAGCTAAAGCTGCTGCTGAAGAAGCGAGAATACAGGCCGAGCTTGCGCAAGATCGAAGTGCCCTGCGATTAGCCCGGGAGCGAGAAACTAGTCTCAGGAAAGATCTCGACGAGGAGCAAGGTCGCGCCAAATACTATGAAGAGCAAGTTGCGGACCTCACGAAGCAAGTCCAGGAATTGCAGAAAACCATTTATGACTCTGGTAAATTTGGCCTTCAGGTTGACCAGGAGAAAGACAAATTACAACGAGAACTAAACGCAGCCAAGAGTCGACTCATTGCATCAGAACGTGATAACAAAGCACTCCTAACAAAAATCCAACAAAAAGGACTCGAGATCTCTCGATCAAACTCGACCGTTCACCAGAGAAGCCAAGACCAAGTCCGGAACTTGCAGCGAGATAAGAACAAGGCGGATGAAGAAAATCGGAGGCTTAATGTACAGCTAGGAAACGCTCAAGAGGCCATCATTGAGCTGCGAACAAAAAATGAAAAGCTGCAGCTGGACTTAGAGGATCGTGCCCATGAAGTTGCGCGAGAGCACAAGTCCACTCGCAACGCCGAGAAGTCCTCATCCACAACCGCCACACAACTAGCCGAAGCAATCCGTAATCTTGAATCTGAACGACAATCACTCTCACAATCTCGTGATTCTAACCGCCAATTGAAGGTTATGGTGGAAAGCCGCGATCAAGACGTTCTCCAGCTGATAAAGAGGATTGACCCGGAGATGACTGCTTCAGTGCCACAACTGGATGGAGGTAGTGACAGAAATGCAACAAAGACTCCCAATCCCGTGCCAGCCCTAGTCCAAAAAGTTGAAGAGTTGTACCAGGATCTCCGTGTGCAAACTGCTGGGCGTGCAAATGCAGAATCCCAACTTGCAGAATTGCGGAAACGGGTCGAGGAAGAATTCGACCAGTCACCAGAAAGAAACTCTACTAGCCGTCCTAAGTTAGAGGAGATTAACCCCAATCAATCCACTTTCAACCATTCACCCAGCCATCTAAGAAGTAAGCTGAATGCAAGACCTCGGTCAAACGTTTCCACACCCACACGTCGATTCCCTAGCAATGCCACTGAAATGCAAGACTCCGGACGATCAGACAGAACTGCAGACATTCTGAGTTTCAATAACCGCATGGATCTAAAATCCGACTATGAAGAATTGCAAAATCGACTTCAGATGAGTCAGATGCAGAATAGACACCTTCAAAGCCAGCTTGAACGGGCAACGCCTACCAGAGAATTGTGGCCTGATGACAGTCCGTCAATCCGTCGGGTACATAAACTCGAGCAAGCTAATAACCGACTTCACGAGATGCTTGATGACTCTGCGAAAAAGGTGTCTGCTCTGGAGAAGAGTATTCAGACTGGGGAACTGTCTCTTCGCGATGTACAGACAAAATCACACGAAGAACTTTTTGATCTCATCAACAGTCAAGAAGACTCTCGCCGTTCACTATTGCGCGTCTACAATGACACAATCGCTGAGTTCAATGATACGAAAATACATTTCGACGGGCTAAAGCATGCTCGCGCCACTCTTGAAGTTGAGCTCAGAGATGCAAAATCCGATCTTGAGGAGATAACGATACAACGGGAGCAAGATGCCGCAAATCGAAGCCAACTGCTTCAGGAATTCGCTGACCTTCAAATCAGACTGGATGCGGAGTCTTCAAAACTGCTTGACATCACATCTAGCTTATCGCTTTATAAGAGTCGTGCAGACGAATATTTCAGCAAATTGGAACAAGCTGAAATTGCAGTTATGAAAGCCACCAGAGCTGAGCAATTTGCAAAGTCTCAGGCGGGCGAGGCAGAGGAGACCTGTGCAGAGATCATGTCGGAGCGCAAGCAAATGGATGCAACTATTGAGGACCTTCAAAAGCAAAACCAAAGCTACGAAGAAAGACTTGAGGATGTATCTGTTGACCTCGAGGCCGCTTTACAAGCCAGGAAACGATTGCAGCATGAGTTGGAAGATTATCGCAGCCAAAGAGCCATAGATATTGAAGATAAGGAGACCAGCATGGAGCAGACTCGAAAGAAATATCAGGCAGAATTTGCGACTCTTACCAACGAATTGGAAATCGCACGGGAAGAGAAGCTCTTCAAGCAGACTGAGAACACACGACTTCGGGAAGAGCTCGAGGACCTTCGATCCAAATGGGATGATGAAGTTTTGAACAGTTCTACCTGGTCCAAAGAGAAAGCCCGCCTTGAGTCGACACTTTCAGATCTTTCTGTTTCCCGAGATGAGGCAATTAAAGCTCATACCGATGCCCAGGACAAGATTGTAAATATGATGTCTCAGTTACGCAGCCTGAGGACGACCATGGACGATGTGAGTGCCGAGCGTGATATGCTTCAGCGAGAAAAACGTGGTCTCGAGGCTCGATTGCTCGAGGCGAAAGCCGGACTTGATGATCTGGCTCGTGGAGATAGTCCCTCACTACGCAATGCAGCAAGTCTGGATCGCGAACTTCTTGAGCTGAAGTCGAACCTCGCTCAACAAGAAGACATTGCTGCTGCTGCCGTTGGTAAGATGCGACGCGCTGAAGCACTCGGCTCCGAAATGCAGAAGGACATTGTCGCTGAACGAGAAATGACTGCACAGCTCCATGCAGAGAAAGCTGCATTAGAGAAATCAATCAAGGATTTGCAAGTCCGTCTTGTAGATCTAGAGACCAAGGGTTACTCGAGCGCAAGTCAAGATGTTAGATTTCTGCATGGCCGTGTCAAAGAGGTAAACTACTCTTTTTTACTAATCCCTAACAAATTGGCCACTAAACGAAACTAACCTCTCAACAGCTGGAAGGCCAACTCGAGGCTCAAGAAACCGAACGCAACAAATCTCAACGATCAGTCCGCAATGTAGACCGGACAGTCAAAGACCTTCAATTGCAGATTGAGCGTAAAGAAAAGGCCGTTATTACGCTACAAGAAGACATGTCTCGTTCGAGAGACAAAATCGAGAAGTTACTGAAGACGATTGATGACTTGCAGACCAGCGAGAGCGATGGACAGCTTGCTGCAAGAAGAGCAGAACGAGCTTTGAATGAAGAGAGGGAAAAGGCATTGAGGTTGGAGAGAGAGTTGGAGGGGTGGAAGGGATTGAAGGGCTCAGGAACGATACGAAGAGGTAACGGTGCTATTTGGGGAGTCAACGGCAATTCGACGGAGGAGAACGGAATCGACGTGCCAAAAAGAAAGAGCAGTATTTCTAGGCAGCCAAGTTTAAGCAAGGGATTTCTCTGAAGAATTGATGGTAAAGGACGGGACAAATGAATAATGGAGAGTCACGGATGATGACGGGTGGGCCGAGCAATGGGTACATGTGTATATTGTGGATAACATAGAGTTGAGCGGCGTCGGAGCTTTTGGGCTTGCACATAAGTGTTAGTGCATATTTTGTATCAATTGCATCAAGTGTATATTATCGTATGGTTGGCTATCCGTGCCTTAACAGAACTCATTCTCAGTACATTCAGAAAACGCTTCATTCTCTAAAATGGCAGCTTTGTGGAAGTTTTCTGGTTTCTAGGTCAGCAGTCCAAAAGAAGAGTAAGGATACAGTACAGTACAGTACGTGTCCCTCTGGTGCCAAATAAATACTAGATCTAACTAAGAACTCCAAGCTTTTAACAGATATTACACCTCACATCATCATTCGCACATAACTAGGTGACTTCACGTGAATCCTATGGCCCGATAATACAACAGCTAGAGCCATCGGGAATATTGTTAAAGAATAAGAAATAAAGCCGGTGTGGAGAAGCTGTTTCTTTACGAGCCCAGCCTATTTTCCAGGAGAGACAGGATTGCTGCCAGTCTAAATATTGGTGCTAAGATAACAGTACCGCTTATTTAGCCCCTTTCCTGCAGCTGCTCAACTCGTTACGGTACTCGCTCTCGCTTCACTACCACCGCCGCTGCCGCGACCTCACGCAGTCCACCTCGTCATCATCAGCATTCTCCCGAAGTAAAACACACCACATCCACCAATTTCTCCTACATAAATCCCCTATATTTTCAAAGCATGGATATTTTCATGCCTTTCCTAAACTTACCATCTGAGTTACGAATTAAAATATGGAAATGCACTTTCCCCGAACCCCGTATTGTCCCAGTTCGATTCAATCGAGCATACCAACAATACACATCCAACGCGCCGCCCCCAGCACTGGTTCATACCTGCGCCGAATCACGCGGCCTCTTCCTCGAAACTTACACGAAATTGATCCTTTCCCCGAGGTACACATCCACAGTCTTCGTGGACTTCGTGCGAGACACGATATTCTTCGACCATTTCGACTGTAGCCCCGATGGCGACCTCTCACTCGACCTTGCCCAGAGCCCACACGCAGATCGTATCCTATATTGTGCTATCGATGCCCAATTATGGGAAGTTCTGCGTATCTTCAAATACGACTCCTTAAGTGAGGTGAATGTCATGCGCAATCTTCGGAAAATGGCGTTGGTTATGTCAAAGGATCATGACAGGGGCCTGCAGCACAGTCGAGAGGACCATGGAAGCCTGGTATTGGATATAGATACAGATACTGTTGGCTCCGAGATTAGACATGTTCATTTCTATGTCGAGAACTTAAGGTGGGAATTGAGGTACAAAGCGGAGCACCAACGAGGAAACATCCCACATGTTCAGATGTGGCTGCTATGATAAGGAAATTTCAAACATGGGACGAACGGCGCAGCCTCATTTGAGCACAAATTATATCATTGGGAGAAGAGGGGAATTACAGACCCTCGGCTTGTGTGTCATATGAGTTGGGATAGCGCGGTTGTCAATATCCTCATCAGCATGGACCACGATTACAGGATTACACGCAAACGAGTACCTGGCATTTATCAAATTCAGACAATTTGAGCACAACTATCTTCTCGTATTTCATTCGACTTGCAAACATGCACATTATTTGCTCTTGCGCGGGCTTCGGGGACTTGGGGATCTGGGTCTGTGGCGGCAGTGCCTCACACTAGATGGAGAAGTGTCAGCTGATCAATGCATTCCTTGGGCTACTTGTTGGCTTTACAATGGGCCTACTTCTGTTTCTTGAATACCGAGATGGTACAGTCTCAATAATTTGCCGATACATCGTGCGATCTGACGGCTTGGCTTCTAGCATCGTTGCTCGATTGCAAATTCCAACCACAAGGCTGGTTCTCGGGCTCTCCGACGGTGTGCTGCATGCAAGTTGTCCAGTCACATTCTATCTGTAAGATGGTATCAGTTTCGAGCAAACAGGCAGCTTCATCACTCCTCGTGCAATCAGACAATCACGCTGCCTTGTGGATACGACCTTATTAACAACTCTTCGGATGCCTATCAATCAGGCCTGCTCTCGGCTCGGCTCACTTTCACAAATGTGCCGCACTGTTTTTATTGTATCAAGTGACCCATTTGCTTCCAATAGGAGGACGTGTCCTGGAATGAGAGCCCATCCTTGCTCTGCTGCGCCAGCTAACAGCATGCTTACTGGTGCTTCCAAGGCAGGTGCATGCTTTGCATGTCCTATCATATGCAAGGCTTTCATATGGAGGTAGCCTTGTGTGTTGGTTGTAGATTTCTGCTCTTGTCTATAGGGATATTCTTGCGGATGGTTTGGGATGGAACGAATGTTGGTGTGGTGTTCCAATCATCAGCTCGCTCAGCGTCTAGTCGGATTTTCGACAAAAAATTTGCGTACGGTGCCTCCTTTCCCCCAACCAACAATCAAGCTTTGCTCTGCACCTCCGACATACAGGTACTTGATTATTTCTATATAAATCTGCTTCTCTGCCAGATTGTGGACTCAAGCGATACACTTGGTACACTTCACTTCGCTCAAATTCATCCACAAAATATATTTGGACTCTACATACCTCCTCCACATATCCCTTCAATATCACCATGCGTCTCACTACTATCGCTGTCCTAGCGACTCTTTTTGTCTCGGTCTTGGGCGCTGCCATCCCATCTCCTCTCGAGTCTGCTGGTGCTGGAATTGTTGGCGCTACTACTGATGGCGGCCTGTCATCAACGGATGGACGGGGAGGTTATAACAAGAGAGCGGAGGAGAATGTTGAATAAGTTCCGTCTTGCCAAGGATTGTCTCATGAGAGCTCGGATGCGGAGATGAGGTGAGCACTGTCATCAAAAAGAGAAAGCGGATTTCTTACTATCTTAATCTAGGATGTCTTATCCGGCGATGGGTTTTTGCTCTCCGGTTTTGTCGCTACTCGTCTTTGTTTAAATGTGTCTCGGTCAGGGCCGCGTTCCGTCTTAGAGAGAAGATGACCTTGCTAGTCGGCCGAGGTGCGTGGAAACTGGGTCGAAGTTTTGTATATGGTGTTTCAGCAAAAAGATTTTACTGCTAGCTTGGGTCTCCCTGTCTGACGTTCGCCCCGATTTGAGCATATTGATGGACAACTTTTGTTGATACTTGATACCGTTCTTGATCAATTTTTCCTCGGCTCCAGATATGAAATAGTCAGCATCCGCATTCTTTTGGGGTTAAATTGAACGGTTGCATTTACCCACCCAATGAGTGAAATTAGAACCAGCCATACCATGCCATTGGTATTGGTATTGGTCTCGCAGCTTTGAGACATGTTGTTGATTCACGCATCTAGCAGCGAGTATTTCGGGTAAGCTTAGCTCGCCATCCCAACTCCTGGGTTGATGTTCCCGTCATCTTCAACGTTCTGAACGCCACCAACTTGGCAACCTCTCATCCTTCACCGCCGCTTCCACGACATTTTAACCCGCCCTTCTCGAAGTATTTGCAATCCGACGTGCCAAATATTTTGTTACTACCATACAAGGGTTTCTTATTGTCCTCTGCATGGCGTTTCGAAGGGGCGTTTTCTGTTTCCCAATGACCAAAGCCGAGAAGTACTCAAGTGGCTCATGATAGGCCTATGTTGTCATAGCTTCTCATTATGTACTCGGATAGGTCGGTCTACTTTGCACCTGTCTGCTTTTGGAGGTTTCGTTCTTGTTTGGTGGGGTAAATCAGATCTCACATTCTTTAGATACCTTTGTTGGCTTCTTGGCCTGCAATAGGATATCGAGCTGGGCGAATAGCCTCAAAGGGGATTGCGTTTCAATATACTTTTCCAGCTATACTCTCATCGAACGGAGTGGAGATATTGCGGTCCCGGCTTATTTCTGTGTCATTCGGACTAACAAAGGATTGAATTCATTGCATTAATTCCAGGTTTGACCTGCACAACCATTGCAAAACCAAAAGTCGGAATTTTTTGGGTTTCAAGTCCGGTTGATGAGTGATAGTGATATCATCTCTACATCCCCATGTAATATTACGTGCATCGCATTACATTACATTACGTTGACTCCTCGGTTCTCATATCCGATTGATTAGCGAAGGGTTTCCTCGTGATTTTCTCTTACTGCGAGCTTTTATATAGACATGACAGTACCCGTCATATCTTCGTTGACAAGTTCCAGCAACTCTATGTCTAAGCTCAAGATGTTTTCCGTGGCCATTTTTCTCTCCCTCATCGCTCTGGTAGCATCAGCATCGCCACCGGCCTTCAGCATCAGAACTGTAGCCAACATCAAGTACATCTCCTCCCAAGCAGCCATTGGAGACATCCAAGCTTCATTCACGTCCGCTACACGACTTGACGCGCCTCAACTCTCTGCCGTCAATTCCACTTCCTTCGAGTGGTGGTACTTCGACGTCGTTTCCACTGATCTCACAAGATCCCTCGTCATCGTCTTCTACACCGCACTCCCTTCCGCATTTCCGTTTCTCCCAACATCCTCCACTGTTACAACTGTTGGAGTGTATGCCACGTATCCTAATGGCACATTCGCCAGTAGCTATCTGGATGCCACCGAGGCTGTCATCACTACAGAGGGTCAAGGAGCTTCCGGAGATTTCGTCGGCTCTGGGGCAAAGTTCCAAGGGACTCCCAACCTTTCTTCCTACTCGATATCAATCCAAGCAGCCTCAAAGGGGATCGTTGGTACTTTCAAATTGAAATCTAGAGCCCCTGCACATTACCCATGCGGTGGACTTCCTGCCAGCGGATCCGGTTCACTGCACACTTCGGAAGTTGGTCCGCATATTGGATGGTCAAATGCCATGCCTGATGCTACCGGCGCTGCAGATATCACCATTTTTGGCAGCAGACTTAAATTCTCAGGTGTCGCGTACCACGATAAAGTAATTTTCTCCCCTCATCTACGCTTCTCTTACCTCTATATATAACACGGCTAATCTCCTCATCCTTTTGCAGAATTGGAGTGATCAACCCTTCCAAAGCAACGTTGCAAGCTGGTACTGGGGCCACGCTCGCCTCGGACCCTACTCCCTCGTCTGGTTCTCTTACATCCCGCTCGGTGGCACCGAGAACGTCAGCTCCTACATTGCCCGTGACGGGAAAATCATCTCTGCTAGATGTACCGTTGACGCCGTCGTGGTCCGGCCAACGGGTATTAATAACCAGTATCCTCCGTCCGTGTCGTCTGGTTCTCCAGATGGCTTCACGGTCGATTTTAATCTTGCGGATGGGAGGGTTTTCAATGTTAATGTTAGCGTGGCAAATACTATTGTAGATGGGGCGCCGGTTTATACTAGATGGACGGGAAATGTGACGGGTAGGTTTGATGGCGGGAGGACGATTTCGAGAGGCGAGGCAGTCTTGGAGCAGTTTGTTCTTGTGGCGTAGATAATCAGCTTTTTTGTCTCGGGTGTTGTTGTGAGGAAAGGACGTATTCTTTAGTCGGTGTATCTACCTTCAGCCATTTTCCCAAACGCATGGTTGCCATTCAATATTAGATAGAATCTCCCTAGACTTTTAACCCTAAAGTTGGGAATTATCACTTCTAGTAATGGCCGACATCAGTATTAGAGATGTCTAAAATGGAATGCTACTGTATCAACGCAACTCGATACCTCGCCAAACGTGCTCCTGAATGTTCCCGCGCCCTACAAATTTGTTGTTATGTCTCTTGAAGTATATCATTTGATAATATTGAAATCCGAACCTAATTTCATACTAATATAATTGAACTCTAGCTGTGACATATCACATATCGTAAGCTTTCTGCTTCTGGCCTCAAAAGTAGAGCCAAGACTGGGAGTACAAGTTTCTAAGATCCTACTAAAATAGTACTGAGTTTATATTATCTAGGCTACTTACTGTAGCCTAATATGTTTTACTAGGTTCCCCTTTTGAAAGTGGCACTTTTCGTGAATTGAGAATTTGAGCCATATCATCGCACATTTGATGCTCGTGCATGCAAGGACCTTTCCTTTGAAGTGAAGTATATCCACGAAAAACAAAAATGGGACGGAAAGTAAATAGAAATATGGTCGTCGTCAAAACCGACACGGAAAGACGACTCAACCTCAATCGACACTCGAGACACAAGTTTTACTTTCGATTTTCTATTCATTCATTTAGCAGCACTTCAAGGACGTATCGTACATGCGTGAAAGAAAGAAAACCGATAATGAACATATGACAACCTCAATAAAATCCGGGTCCCATTTCCATGAATCCATTTTCCACTCCAGGAGCAGGCTTGCGGTACCACGGCATCTCCTCGTCCAGGATCTCGGTGCATGTGAGGTGCTCGAGAAGAGGATCTGCGGCATGACGAATCAACTGAGACCGGTCGCGAAGAAGTCCAGAAACGATGCACCTGACATCATTCTTAATCTGCTCGATAGCAGTTAGTAAGCATTGTCGACCCTTGGGGCTCATGCCGAAGCTCTGGTGGAACTTGTCGAGGGTATCGGCGCCGATATAGGTTGCATCAGAGGCTCCAATGATGCGGTAGAATGCCAGACCTCCATCGCATGCTCTGTGATGCATGTTGCTCAAGTAGGCCGACGAGATAAATTGACGGAAGATGACGATGGCTTGCCAAAGATAGATATCTGCCCCGTATATGGCACGACCTGGGACATTTTCTTCATCCTCCCGATGAATCATACGGGAGGGATAGAACTCCAAAAGCAAACGCTCAGCGCGAAGCTTGCTATACTTCAGCTCCGTTGCTTTGTTGACGATCAGTGTCCAGATCTTCTCAGCGATCGGGCCATGCTCGTGGCTTCGGAGAAATTGCTCGTTGATTCGGCCTTTCAGATGGAACTTGCCTACAATGTGGATCATGCACTCTCTGAACATCAATGGAGATTGCAATTGAGCAGCAATGTGGATCCAGCCCTCAGGCTTATCAGTGATGTGTTGCCAGAGAGCCTGGTGCTGGCGAAGAAGGTTGGCTTCTACAATGAGATGGACACAAGGAATGGCATCCATATAGGCAGCAGCCTGGAGCAACATGGTCGCATCCATGATCAATGCATGTGCGAGTTTATCATCATCGGTACTGAATCTGGGATCCATGTTGTATATACAACGGAAGAAGTTATCATAGAGCTTGTTGAACACAACACCGCCGCCGATACCATTATAGTTGTATCTGAAATTGGGATGTTTCCTCTTAATGTTCTATATATTGCTAAATCAGAATCTTTGTAAATCAATAAAGAAGGGTATAGGAAGAAACTCCAAAAACATGATTCAAGGCGACGGAGTAGTAAAGACTTACGACTTTATTGAATGACATGAATTGAAGACCCTCAGGATCGAGCTCATGGGCACGTGGTTCGGGAGTAAGCTCGATCTTCCACTTAACCCCCTTGCCCTCTTCTACCATACGCTTAGTAACGTGGATAGGCGGAGTTCTCTTTAAGATCTCATCAAGCTTTGGGGAAGCCTTCGAGAGGATGATGCTGTGGAGCTTCCAGACCATGCCAGTAGGAGAAACAATGATAACATCACCATCTCGGAAGGTTGGGTAGATGCTGGAGAGTTGAGGGGGAGGTGCTACCTCCATAGACGGTGAGAGCTGATGAACAACTTTGGAAGCTTTGAGTTCACTAGACCCGCCAGTGTTGAAAGTATATAGAGGGGGCATGCCAGGGCCGGAGGGGGGAACTTTACTACTTGCGTCGTTATAGGCACGATTGCTGCTGGTGGCGACACTTGTAGATTGTTCTTGATTATTTTCAGCACCAAGAATACTCGCCTCGCTTCCAGAGTCAATAGCATACTGGTCATTATCGTCGCTATAAACAGATTCGTCATAGCCATTACCAGGCAGGCCATCTTCAAAATTTGTTTCGTAAGCAGCAGATTGCTCCCTACTCTGCTGGCTGACACGCTGGTAAGTTGAACTATACTCTTGTTGTGTTGTCTTATTATGACGTGCCTCCTGGTAAGAGGAGGGGGTGTAGTCGCCACTCATAATGTTAGGTAAGAAATCCTCTTAAGGAAATCGGCGCTGGGGCGAAATGCTACCAAATCTGAGGTGAGGGGGCGTACCCGAAATGTCAGGAGGGCCTCTTCGATAAGGGACAGAGTCCTGGTCTGATGAGTTGGTATTAGTCTAAAGCTACGAACATGGACAGGTACTTAAGTTCAGGGGGCAGTACTTTTATACCCTGGGGCTCACCTAAATTTCGTTCGCCGGTTCTTAAAATTTTTATGGTGAATTTAGAACAAGCTGGAAGTTGAACTTTGATTGAGGATTTTGAGTTAGATTCAAAGTCTATAATGTTGGATAATGAGCTGCAAGTTGTGAATTCAATTCCCAGCCCTGGGTAATCTGTTAGCAACCCAAACATAAATTTTGCTTCGGCAATATGAAAAATAGCTGGGCCATTACGGGGAAGTTTTCGAAAGGCTGATATGTGTCAAGTCAAAATATGAGAATTGGGAGACAAGAATGTCTGAGGTGACATTGGTATCTTTTGTTTTGTTTTGTGGGAAGAAAAAAGCAAATTGGGACTGTACCTTTACGCTCTTGCAAAGCTACCTGTTGTTTGTTGTTAATGCGGGGTGGTTTGGAAGAGCCTAGCTTATTGACAGAAAGAGCGATTCTATACTAATTTGTGATCAGATTAGCGTAGGTTCTATAGAATATCATGTCCCGACATAGGAGTATGTTTGTCGGAGAGAGTTAAAGGGTCAAAACAGAACTCTCCAAAAGAAGCATTGCTCCTATGCAATGATAGGGAGGGTTGTGATATTCTCCATGAATCCAAGCAGAGAGCTGGCAGAATCCTTATCTTGACTATAAAACAAATTAAGTGGCGCAGAGAATTTACCAAGTTCGATTATGATCCGAAAGGTAAGTTCATACATACCGTGGACTAATGCATTGGTTGAGAGGAAGCGTTTGGTATTCGTGAGGCTCCCTTGAGAAGTTGTCAGTCTCAATGTTGAATGGAATATCTATCATGGCTTGTGACATGTGTTGCCAACTTACCACTCACAAGTCCTCTTATGACGTACCTACAGAGCACCAAGAGCTTTTGATATACCCACACTTTCGGGATGCGTTTAGGACAACTGTATGTGGAGACCCTAAGCAGAATATCAACAGGGAGCTTTGAAGGCACTTCTGAAATGACAACTTACAGATGTTCAGGCTTGAAGTCCTGCTCTTGACGAAAAATCTAGCGAGGTGCCAGAAGTCTTTGCGCAACTGCTCTTGACTAATTTCAGGAAAAGCAACAAGATCCTAGATGAAAGCTTTTAACGTCGCTGGCGCAGTTCAAAGTTACCTCCTTGCCCAGGAGAAGCAGGCAAGCACTTGCCACTTCGAATCTGTTAGTACTTTTGACTCTAAGCGTATAGAGCTTCAAGAAACCCCTCGCGATGATATAGATTGACTCACCTTTTCCAAATTTTCCGATGAGGCAAAAATGTTGGGTGCAGAGGCCCGAAGGAAATGGCCCTGGCACAAGGTGAACAACCGATAGCCTCGCAAGAGCATGGGCTTCGAGAAAACCGATGCAGAGACAGGCATCATACAGCTTCACTTTTTCTATTAACCAGAACATCTAGCGGTTCGGAGTCTAACCATGACAGTTCCGTCTATCTTCTTCAATTGAAGCTATGTGACTGTTTGTGTTGCGCTAGCTCGATTGCATTTATTTACTTTAAGTAGCCATTTCATATGACTGGATTGTTGTATTTTTTGTCATTGACGTAATCTGCTAGGTCGATAAGATTTGAGCAACCAAGCAAAGACTATATCACGATGTATTTATCCACCAAATACCTTGGAACTCTTCAGCGAGGTAGGAATTCCAGTAGCTTAGAAGCTATCATCTCAAACGTGCAGTGGTTGAAATTTTTTGATTCAGAATCAGATATATATATATGTGTGTTTAATCATTTGGGGTCCGAAGGGAAACCTTGCGACTCTTGACAATCGCTATGGAAACTGCAAACCAACAAATGTTCATGCACCGCGACATAAAACTCAATAATCAACAGCAATTTGAACTCAATAGACAATAGCTTTAATGTGAGAGTAAGGGAGCAAGCAGCTAAGCACGGTTGCCAACAATCAGCCCAACCACTATCTTCATCCATCCGCAAATGAAAGATATACAAGTACGCGAACAATACGAAATTGACACAATGAAACATGGGCACAAAAATCCAAGACAAAGTGATGTACCCTCAGATTAGCTCTCAAGTTCTCATCGCGAACACTTACCCACTCCTATTTCCGCCTCGCAGTAGTCACAGGAGTGGTAGGTTGGCCTGCAATTTTGGCTTTTTGGTCATAATTAGTCATCACTGGGCTTTCGTCTCGAATAACACCATGCAACAATATGAAAAGCTTTCAAACCGTCAACCGTCTATATCCATATGATCTCATGTAGAGGAGAGGGGCGAGGGAGGAGGAATCTATCGTACCGGATTGTTAGCGACAGGTATGGAATGGAACGAGGGAAGTAGATAACATGGAAGGAATATGAGGGGCAAGAGGGGAAAGGGATGTAGACATACCATGCCACTCCGATTGAAAACTATATTCCACTCTCACCGATGCCACTACCAAACATCGCGCCAGCTCTCCCGGCGTCGAACCTACAACCCCCATTGAAGGCGCCTCGCCAGGATCCATGGGACTTAGTCTCGCAGCCTAGCATCTCGAGCAGGAGCTGATTGTCGTCCTTGAAGCACTCTTCCTCTTCTTACTCACCCCTTGAGCCTCCCATACGGTGAAAAGAACAGAGTCACGACAGCGAGGTTGAGAAGCGCACGACAACAATGCAGCTCAGATCTCTGTTCAAATAGCACGCATGTTCGACCGTAAGAGATTTCAAGTCCCAGAGGCTGAATTGTGGATAAGCTCTTGAGGGGTTTCGTCACTGCTGCGCATGTTGTGTGTTGTGAGAAAGAAAGGAGTTGAGGCCCGGAAGACGCGTTTTGGGTTTTGTGGCACACGAGCATGTGGCGCTAGTGGCTGCAGTCAATCTTTGGTGGAGTCGACTTAGCGTATTTCTATTTCTCAGCCTCATGCAAGCCTGAAGCTTTCCATATCAATAACCTCAACTCTGCGCGACGAGAGCTACACAAACAACCCGCCTTACCACAATACTGCCTCTCAAGTCTCACGGCTTCCCACCGCAATCATGGTATGTACCAATTGGCAAGGCCCTTTGCTCTACACAATGCTAATATCTTCTCCAGGCACGCAATTCCGAGAAAGCGCAATCGATGCTCTTCCGCTTCCGCGAATCCCAAGCCGCTGACCTCGGAATCCTCGACGCGGGCCGCACGCGCAGACCAAAGATGATCACAGAAGTCGCTGCCATTCCATCCTGCGAGAAATGGCGGGGCCAAGTCCTCAAAGAGATCAGTCGCAAAGTGTCGAAAATCCAGGATCCGAGTCTAAGCGACTTTATGATCCGGGATCTGAACGATGAGATCAATAAGTTGATGCGCGAGAAACATATGTGGGAGGTTCAAATTCGGAATCTGGGCGGCCCGAATTATATGAGGGGTGGAGGGGCCGTGTATGATGAAGAAGGAAGGGAAATTCCTGGAGGTGGGAAGGGGTATAGGTCTGTTTGCCTATTTCTTTGATTTTCATGTTGCATGCGTTGTTTGTTCAGATCAATGCTTTGTGGGAGAGCGAGACTAATCAGAGTCTTCAATAGATATTTCGGCCGTGCCAAAGATCTACCCGGCGTAAAAGAGCTCTTCGAATCTGCGACCAAACCGACAAAATCCTCGAAACCTACTTCAGATTTTAGAAAAAATGTCGACGCATCTTATTATGGCTATAATCTCGACGAAGAAGACGGAACTTTACTGGCGTACGAGACGCAGAAGGAGCAAGAAGCGTTTGAGAATCTACTCGCGGCAAATGACGGACGGGCACCAAAGGGCTGGGAACCATTGCCTGGAGATACAGGAGATGGGGAGGGTTGGAGGTTACCGAATGCGGAGGAGGTGCAAGAAGAGTTGGTGGAGAGGAGACGAAGGAGGTTGCTAGACAAATTGGGTTAGTTGAGCTGGATACCCAAATACTGTAAGATTAGATTGGCATAAAGTCTCTGCGAATCTGTAAAGTATGACGAAGCTAGACAAATGTATTTTGAGCAGCATCCATTATTTCTCATCGACATGAGAGGAAGGGCCCGGTTCCAGCACAGAGCACATTAGTGGACGAATGTGAAGATCTCCGATGAGGCGCCTGCCAGTCAACATATCCAGGTAAAGCGGTGACCCCAATATTGATATGATCATTCATACATCTTGAAACCGGTAGAACATCCTGGTCTGAAATCCATCAAGAGAAAGACTCGTCCGTATTGGGTTCTGGCCTAGAAGACTCAATGGAAAGGAGCATGACCACTAATTTTAAGTGACTCTGTATATGTTACGCACTAAGTAAATGATAAGAGTATGGTTAAAGGTAAAGTACGATGAGAGATGACGGCTTCGAGCGACTAGCTAGGTACTTACAGATAGATGCATTACGCTGATTTCCCATGGGAGAGTAGATTTGGACATCCCGGCATGCCACGATCAGCGGCGAATGAAGCCATGCGTCTTGCCATGTGTTGCTGGCCATGTGTTGATGTTTTTAACCACGTGAAAATACTAGGTTAACACCTGTGGTCTTTACCAGATCATATGCGAAGCAAATACAGATTTTGATAACAATCTTATGCGATCATTTCACGCCCGCTAGAGTGTGATAGAACAGAACAGAACGACTACCCTCTGAAAGATGTTTTCTGTTGCATCACGTGATACAGCGAAATTCTTGTTTGCTTTGCCACACTCAGAAACAGAGGGATGAAGGATAAAATACCTAGCATACATTTGCTAAGTGTGTTCCTTTGAAATGACAATCAATGGCGAATAGAGCGTGCCTTGCCTGAAGTGCTATGAACAATCGTCTAACTCCTATCATTTTACCCTCCCCTATTCTCTGCACCAATAACCACATTGGGAACAGCCTTCGTGACACTCCATCCTGACCAATGGCAAGAAGCTGCATCGAACGTGATGGTTGGTGGAAGAGAACTCCGCCTCTCAGAAACAGGATATGAAGAAAGTAATAGTCGGTACAGTAGCCTCAACGGCATTCCGTCAACATATCAGCAGGTGATCTGCAAAGATTTCTAGATGAATAATAAGGCTGAAACTTCTGCTGACTATTTGGATGGCCATCTAGATCCTTTTGACGGTGACGAGAGAGACGGGCTCTGGTGGAGAACAGTACTCCGGGTGGGATGTTTGTCGAAAAGGAGAAAATTGGCTCAGGAGACTCTCGCATGCCACCTCTCGGAGCACAACTCGGGGAAATAGGTACATGGAAGGACAAAATATTTTTCTTTTTTATTGGAAAGAGATGCATAATTGGATATTAGATAGTGAAATGTTCGCGGCTCTCTAGATATTTTGATTATTTGCAGGTGACCCCTGCCATTTGCTGACTACAGTAAATGATACAACAACCCCCGAAACGCCCCCACTACAGTATGACGGTAGCGGGGTCCGATTTAACCTCCCCTCTCCTTCACCAACAAAACTCTTCTCCTTTCTCTTAACATCACTCCATAAACCACAAACATCGCAACTCTGGTAGCTACGCAATCAGAAACACATACCATACAATCGCAATCATGAGCAACTCTTTGGAACAACTCAAAGCCTCTGGTACCGTAAGTAATCTATCCTTCCTTCGAAGTGGCGGAGAAACCGGAAATCTAGTATCTTGTTGAGAGGTAGCTTGAAACTGCGACAATACAACTATTTGCACATATTCTAGATAGGATTGACTTTGCTAATACTTCTTCTATTTTGCAGACTGTCGTCAGTGACTCTGGTAAGCCTGTTCTGTATCCAATCTGTTGAGCTCAGCTAATCATATTCTCACAGGTGATTTCGCATGTAAGACTCTCCACCATCCCAACAACCTCAATTAGTTCCCTCGACTACAAGCTTCATCAGTATATCCTTCTCCGAAAAGCATATTAATTTCTTTCGCAGCTATCGGCAAATACAAGCCCCAAGATGCCACCACAAACCCTTCCCTCATCCTCGCCGCCTCCAAGAAGCCTGAATACGCTAAGCTAATTGACGCTGCTGTTGAGTACGGCAAGGCTCACGGGAAGGACATCGATGAACAGACCGATGCTACTCTTGACCGTCTCTTGGTGGAGTTTGGAAAGGAAATCTTGAACATTGTGCCAGGAAAGGTCTCAACTGAAGTTGATGCTCGTTTCTCGTTCGATACCCAAGGTTCTGTCAACAAGGCTCTCCATATCATCGATGTATGATCAGTAATCCGATTTGCGAAACTTGAAGTAAAACTGATCGTTGGAATAGCTCTACAAATCCGTTGGTATCGACAAGTCTCGCGTCCTGATCAAGATCGCCTCCACCTGGGAAGGTATCCAAGCCGCCCGTATCCTCCAAAAGGAGCACGGAATCAACACCAACCTCACTCTTCTCTTCTCCAAGGTCCAAGCTATCGCTGCTGCCGAGGCCGGAGCTTACCTTATCTCCCCCTTCGTTGGTCGTATCCTCGATTGGTACAAGGCTAAGACCGGAAAGGCCTACTCTAAGGAGGAGGACCCAGGTGTTGCGTCTGTCAAGAGTATCTTCGACTACTACAAGAAGTTCGGTTATACCACCATCGTTATGGGTGCTTCATTCAGAAGCGTTGGTGAGATCACTGAGTTGGCTGGATGTGATTACTTGACTATCTCCGTAAGTTCTCGGCAATTGCCACGCACATCAATTCCCTTGTAAAGAAGTGTAACTGACAAAAGAAATAGCCCAACCTCCTCGAGGACCTGCAAGCTTCCTCCGAGGCCGTCCCCAAGAAGCTCGACGCTGCTGATGCCAAGTCTCTAGACATCGAGAAGAAGACCTATATCGACAGCGAGTCCGATTTCAGATTTGATTTCAACGAGGACCAGATGGGAGTTGAGAAGTTGCGTGAGGGAATCAGCAAGTTTGCTGCCGATGCTGTTACATTGAAGGATATCCTGAGAGCCAAGATTGAGGCATAAGCTCTGTTCGTTCGTTTACATGCCATGATGATTTGATGACGGAGCTCGCTGGAGATGCAATTTGAGGGCAAGTCCGAGAGCGGAAGGGAGGAACTATATAGCTATGAGAATGGGGATGCAGGCACACATTCAAATGAACAAGGATTTTCCCGCGTGTCAGTATGTCAATGTGTTTGTCCCGAAATGATCTTTGCTGAAGTCTGGCAAGGTGCATTCAACAGGTGGTGCATTATCATGTGATTTGATCTAATGAATTGTTATTTGAAGCTCAGCAGCGAAGACAGGGCGAAAAGATGCGCTGAAAATTCGCAGCTTGTTGTTCTCGTCACTAAAGCTCACATTGCGATCTTCGTGCTGTTATATTGATGGCCAGCTATCGAGACGAGTCTCAGATGTTAAATGTATTAATATTTCTATAGATTTCTGCGCTAAAATACAAGACCTGACAGTACATATTCTATGAAACTACAGGATCCACAACGCTATTTTCCTCTCCCCTCTCCTTCGCCTCCTCGTTCTCCAGCCCACCATTCCTCCTATCCTCATCATCCTCCGGACAACCCTCCGTGCACGCCCAGGCATCAACATATCTCAACGTCTCCCTGCCCCAAATCCTATTCATAACGCACAGCCTCACAGGAACCAGCGCAATGATGATGACCGGGAACGCGGGCGCCACGACGGTCAAGGTGACGTAGAAAATGATCCCCGTCATGACGATCTGCAGCAGCGTGAAGGCGTGGATGCCCCAGTAGTTCCGGATGCCCTTGGGCAGAGCCGGCAGCTCGGATGGAGGGGTGAGGAGGTGGAAGAAGCGGAAGAGGATGGGGTTGACGGCGAGCGATTGCTCGCCCATGAAGAGGAAGAGGCCGGCGAGGACGGAGGTCGGGGTTAGGCCGAGGATGTGTTGGAAGGGTGGGGAGATGAAGATGAGGATGCCGGCTGCTTGGAGAAGGGATGACCAGCGCTGCTCGTACACCTCCTCCTTCTCGACGAGTACGATCTTGCGCTCACCGGTCTCCTCGTCGATGGTGAGCGTCTCGCTCTGGACCGTGTGCAGAAGCGATTCGGAGTGCAGCGGCGCTTGAGGGAGGAGGCCGTTGGCTGGGGGGATGCCGAGGATGCCGCAGAGGGCGGTGGTGGTGCCGAGGAGAACAATGTCCCATGCGATGCCGCTGGGTTTCTTGGTGCCGTAGCGAGGAAGGGTGCAGATGATGCTGCTGATTTCGTGATCGAAGTAGAAGAGGATGGTGATGATGGCGCCGGGGATGGTGGCCAGGAAGATCCACTCGACGGGCAGCTTCCAGAACTCGACGAGGAAGGTGGTGCGGGAGGGGGAGGAGGGCCGAAAGGTGGTTTGTACGACGAGGGTTTGTTTGTCGAGGGAGGCAAGCTCGCCGATGTTGGGCATGGCGACGAAGAGGATGATGGAGATGGCGGCGGCGTACTCGGTGAGTCCCATGCGAATGTATCGATGGAAAAGGGGTTTCCAGGAATTGGCAGTGGAGAGGGCGACGGCGAGGAGGAATGTTCCTATTGCCCCGATCACCGAGTACAGAAAGGAGGCGAAGGAGACCTGGGCGCGATTGCGTTGCAGCTCTTCAATTGCTTTGTGGAAGTAGATGACGCTGTTCAAGAGGGAGAATATGTCTGCGCTGAAGGTCGTGACATACTGCATTGTCCAGTCGTGGGCGTTGAAGATGGCGAGGAGGTAGTGCATCCAGCCAGCGTGGATGAGGGACCATGCCATGAGAGAGAGAAAGTCCACCTAAAGATACATGATCAGCCTTGATCCTCCAAGAAACCGTTTAAACTCACGTGAAATGAAGATTCGCATAGCTCATAGATATTCTCAGCCAAAACCGAAAAAGGTCCCGTAACACCAAGAATCGTCAAGGGCTGAATGGAGAATCTATCTTCATCAGCTTCGACATTTCTTCGAAAATCCAGTCCCTATTTTTTGGGGGGGGGGTCGCAAAAACTCACAACGAGAAGATAATTCCACACAATCCCGTGCTAAACACCACTTCAATCGTGCCCCAATTCATCCCCGTCCTCACGTAGAGATCGCTGGCGAACGTGATCCCGGGCAGGATATTTGTGAAGAAGACGTAGACAGCGCTAGCGAATACAAGCTGGTTGAACAGCGTCCAGTCAGAGATATACCTCTTCCTGATATTGCGGATATCTTGTTTGAGAAGTCTAAATGGTCGTAATTTCCCCCCTTTTCCAAAGAGCCTTTTCTTCGACGGCTCTTGCTCCATGGGGTCCTTTTTGGAGGCAGAGGCCATCGCCGAATAAATTCCATCCTGGCGCTCCTCACGTTTCTCGAAAAACCCCGTCTCCAAATTGGTCGTCATCTGCACCCGTGGGGCGGCCGCTTCGATATCGATTTCCGAATCCGCGATGTCCTTCGGGTTCTCAGGCTCTTCTCTGTCTCTCTTCTCCCACACTCCGGAACTCGACGCACTCCCTGAGACGGGCATTATCGTGGGCGCCAAGCTGCTATCCGCCTCCAAGGATGTAGGATGCTGATGCTGATGCTGTTGTGGTGGTAATCGCTCATTGGCCATACTCGTACTTGTATGTATCGCTGCAGTAACTTGAGACCTCCTTGTTCGGTCAAACCTCAAGTGTGTAATCCAATCTTCTACCACCGCATCGTCGTCTCACCGAATGGACATACTGGTAGGAAAGGAAAGTTTTTTTTTTGACTCATGGCCACTCTTTCGCCACAGGCCAAAGAATGTTTTGTTGATTTCTGAGCCTTAGGCTGCAACACTACGTAGGAAGCTTTACACACCCCCACTTCTACACAAACCGTTTTCAAACGATAGCGTTCTGGTCAAGGACGCTAAGTGGGGGTGGGAAATCAAGCTTCTTGACAGGAGAAGAAGATCTTTGGAATGGTGGATGTCTTGTTCAAAGAAAGAAAGAAAGAAATATAGGTTTAAAATAGAGAGCGTTCATTCTTTACAGAAGAATTTGAGAGCAGACACGGTACCGGTAAAAACTCCTTTTTCTGCTTTCCAAAAAATGTCGGATATTCTGAGCACTCGACACGAAACGAAATCCCACCGTCAGTGGCGTCGCACTCGTTGTTGTGATTGGCTTCTGCGCAAGCGAGACACGATCCACCCCCTGATTCAGCTTTATTTATCACCAAATTCATTTCGCCGAAAACTAACTGCTTACTCCTATCCTATCAAAAGGCTCGTGGAAGCCAACAATGATTTGGCTACTAATCATCACAAGTGTGATGGCTCGGGATATGTGACCGAGGGAATCACGTACATACACCAACGGGTCGTCGATCGTGAGACGATTCTGCTATCGGAATATCCAGAACCGTCCGTACTGTGCCCCCGGATTTCCTCTGCGCGCCTTGCATGAAGGTGGGGTTTGGATGATGGTATACATTGAAAGATAGATAAGATTCTAGGTCCGATTCATTTCTCGATGGTGGATTACATATACAAACGGAAATAAGCTCCCAGCAAAACAAGAAGGAATGCATGCACATGCAACGATGGATATGCAGTAGTGTTGTATAAATAGCCTTACAGCTATGATTCCGCATGCGGCAAAGAATCTGGAGAACCTGATCCTCTGTGATCTGGCGTATGGAGTTTCTGTATCTCCCTTTACATGTTGCGCTGGGAACAGGTTTTGCTCTTGCCTATCTCTGCCGCTATAGCTGGAGGATATATTTTATGCATGGTGATACATGGCATTACCGATCCTAAGCTGGACCAGATAATACTGGAGCTGCCTCTGGCCCTTGTTAAAAACTCATTTGTTATCTTGTCGAGCTGGTATAGATACACTTGGTTGGAAACGAGCTGCGCCGCTTTGACGGAAGGTGGAGGAGGTTGGAAGATCCCTACAATCATCACTTTCTAACATGCAAGCTTGATCAGTCCTCAGCTTCTTTTCGGAAATAGTTCTTTAATTCTCCTTGTATTGAGATAAGACTTTTTTAATTTGGTTGTTATCTGCGCTTTCCATCACTTCGCAAATGAAGGTGAAATTTCCCAAAATACTCCTGTTGCTCTTGATTACAGTACTTTCCAAGAAATCTCGTATCATGCAGTCGCTGTACATGTTAGTTAAGAACTCTCCGATCAACAGTTTTGAGCTATCAAAAAAAGCAAGCCAATGATAGAGATAACGGCCCTTGAATATCTCTAGCTTTCCCGCTTTTTCCCCCTCTCTACTAATCGCCGTGCATGCGATCGCCGCACCCAAACCTGTTTCAAGTCGCTACTAAAGATACCTATACGATCCTACTATCCTTCACGTATTTCCAGCTTTCAGAATATTCTTCAATTTTAGGCTAATGTAGTGAGTAATCAGAGCACAGGAAGTGTGGCGTCATGCATGTCAGCCAGTAGTCATCAGGAAAACAACCTATCAAAAAGCCGCAGCATTCATTCCTAGGCATGGCATCCCATTAAATATAGGCAATAAGTGGAGTACAGCATATCTCAATGTCTCAATGTAGACAGCTCGATACCATCGCATGCAACAGTCGTCAGTCCCAACTTGGACAACTTCTCGCTTAGACTGCTTGGCGAGTTCAGGGGGGAAAGTGACAATCATCAATGAGGAGTTGAGGACGTCTTGCTTCGTCGATAATCGAAGATGGCGAAAGTATATATAAAGAAGTCTGGAATCATTTTTATTTGTCCTTTCGATATCAAACTTGACCATACCTGATAACCTCTTATTTGCCAAAAGATCAAACGGCGCTCAGAGCTCGGGCAAACCTCATCTCGCTTATATATCAACATTCGTCAAAATGCCATATATCACCACCAAAGACCAAACCTCAATCTACTACAAGGACTGGGGTAACCCATCAGGTCCAGTAGTCACCTTCTCTCATGGTACGTTCACGATTTATCCCCCCCTCGTCATCTCTTTCCACCTTCTTTGCCCTTAACCCCCACATCCAACTCATGCAACCAATCACGTACTAACATTCCCCTCAAAGGCTGGCCTCTGAATTCTGACAACTTCGAATCACAAATGTTCTTCCTCGCCTCCGCCGGCTACCGCTGCATAGCCCACGACCGTCGAGGCCACGGCCGCTCCTCCCAGCCCTGGGACGGCAACACCATGGACCAGTACACCGACGACCTCGCAGAGCTCTTCGAATTCCTCGATCTGAAAGACGTCATGATGGTCGGACATTCGACCGGCGGCGGAGAAGTCGTTCGATACCTCGGTCGCCACGGCTCTGCGCGCGTTTCCAAAGCAGTCTTGATCGGTGCCATTCCACCTGTCATGGTGAAGAAAGAGTCGAATCCCCAGGGGACTCTGATGGAAGTCTTTGATGCCTTTCGCGCGGGCATGATTACCGATAAAGCGCAGTTCTTCCTCGATGTGCCCTCTGGTCCGTTCTTCAATTTCAATCGTCCCAACGTCAAAGTCTCGCAGGGGATGATTCAAAGTTGGTTTCAGCAGGCGATGCAATGTGGGTTCAAGAATGCTTATGATTGCATCACGGTGTTTAGCGAGACGGATATGACGGAGGATTTGAAGGGCATCGATATCCCGGTTCTGATCTTGCATGGTGATGATGATCAGATTGTGCCGATTGGGGATGCGGCGGAGATGAGCATTAAGTTGCTGAAGAAGGGCACGTTGAAGGTCTACCCTGATGGATCACATGCGTTGCCGAATACGGAGGCGCAGAAGGTTAATGAGGATTTACTGAGCTTTTTGAATGCTTAGGTGGAAATGAAGACTGTTCGAGGCAGGAAGCTAATGTCTGAGGAGGTTTCGCTTCGCCAAGGTAACATATCAGAACACGAGCCTCTCCAAATCCTGAACAAGAGGTACATGATACAACACCATTTAGTCACAAGTTTCAAGAACAAGAAGACGATTAAAAAGAACCAAGTCTTCGTCGCAACGTGATCGATGGTGATATACCTGCTGACCTCTTGATGAATGGCTACGTGGTGCATCTTTATCACCCACCTCATAGCTAACCATCACAAAGCACATGAACATATAAAAAACTTGTAGGATGTGAGAAGTGGAATAATAAAACGTAAATCACGGGATATATTGACACATCATCACCTGTAGAATAGGTTATCCGCTTCGAATTCAACGAGGGGTTCCATTGCGAAGTCATTAACGTATATAGGATGATGTAGGGTTAGAATGAGGCTTGGTTATTTTTATGTGTTTTAATTGATTTTTCAGGAGGGGATGAAGAAGAAAAAAAATTATGATTGTGATGTATGATGTGGTGAAGTGAAGTTGATAGAGAGAGACGCTAGGGAAGGCTGGAGGACAGACCTGACGTGACCTAGTAGAGATTGTTGAAGGCGCCGCATGCTGTGCTCGCTGCTGAATATAAGGCCTATAAGCTAGTCGTCTTATTATGTAGTGTGTCATATTATTGATAGCCGGGTATGGGCTGATTTGATCACTATATATTGATCCTCTCACGCAGGCAGGCCATATGCTACCTGAACATATCACACAACACATCACATCATAAACTTAACTTCAACTTGTGAATTCGAATATTCAGCACCTTTGATTCACTCATCCACTGGCTCCCTCCACCTACCCACACCAATATATAAGTCCTTCTTAGAATCGTACAATGTCCACACCAAGAGTTATAGTTCCGTCTCCTTCGCTTCAAGAAAAACACCAAACGCCATGCACAAATCAATCAGCCAATCCACCCAGGCTATCCCTCACTGAACGGCAATCATTAAAAAAGGTAGCCCGAAAATTCTGCAAGGTGCACCAAGTAAAGAGAACCACCATCCACCATCCACCCTCGTCAGTCGTTAGCTTCGCAACTCCTGCTCAATGATCGCCCTATCCTATCCTACCCGATCGCATCCAATCGCGCGCGCGGAGATCATCTTTCAACCGCACAGGCCGATCTTTTCTTTTTTTCCCCCACATCTCCTCTCCTTCCCTTCGTTCAGGGTTCCCATGACCGTAAGTAATATCATGCAATCAAGATGCTTTTATAGCTGCTTTCTCTTCCGCCGCTCCAATTATCGTTTGGTAGAGCTCTCCATCCGTCTTCGCCTTCTTCAATTCTAGCAGTACACGCAGACCCAATCGTTTTGTATCCCGAATCGAAGATCAAGATTAGTCCCTCACTCCGAATGCCCCTCGTTTAGGACCATCTCCAGTACGATCTGATTCCCTGAAATCTCGGGATGTGCCATCGCTAACTTCAGCGTCCTCCTTTCTGCGCCGCCAGGGAAGCCCTGAGGACTCATGTGACTAGTTGCAGCTCCAACCCCTAGGGGGTTGACTCCATAATCTAGACACCGAACATCTCTGCCCGCAATGACTTGTCTTAATCTTCCATTCTCTGCGTTTCGTACCTCGACGAAATCGCTGTCGAAGAGAACAAGATAGGCGCCGTACATGGCCGCTGTTTTTGCTTTGCCGACGAACTCCATGATGACGGAACGAGACACTTCCCCGTGCTTATCGACATATACACCACATTCTTCATAGCACAGAAGAAACTCGGCGTCTGAGAGGCGGAACATTCCGAGTGGCTTCTGCCCACTAAGACGGTTGGCGATGTTACCTATTGCGGGGTTCTTGGTGTCGGGGATACTCATGGGAACTTTCTTGTCCAAAGTCATCAACTCGAACCCTTTGAGGGTTGAGATGGCGATATAAGAGTGGAAGAGATTGATGGTGAAGCATTCTGTGGGAATATAAAACTCGTCAAACTCGCGGAAAAACTCAGTATTGCCTCCGAATTTCTTCCCGAAAAGACGAGTCTTCTTTTCTGATGATTTCTGGAATACAGGCTCCAGGACCTTGAAGGTCGAGTGGAGACCTTCTCGCTTCTTGTAGAACACGAGGGTACGATCCTTCATTCGAGCAGTGGCGAAGAAAGATACATCTCTGGTACCAGAAAGCTTCTGTGGAGCGCGACGAGCGGTGTCGTGGTGTGGTGCGGGGAAATTTGAGACAGGTACTATGATATCGAGGTGGTATGCTATAAGTGCCTTATCGGCAATAATCAAACAGAGGGAGAATTCTTCCAGGACAGCTATCTGTGTGACTCTATTCATTTGAATAGACTTTGGCTCGTTAGCGGACGCCTTTGAATAGGAGCTTCCTTGACTCACTCTAGTCCAGCCTCGAGAATTCGATGACTCGGAGGTATACACGCCGTAGTCCGTGCCGATAGCCACCATCGACTTGCCAAAGCAATTGAATGCAGTGGCACAATTTACCTGAGCCCTGCAAACTGGTCCAGGTCTGGGAGCGGTATATGTTTTCTCCATGTCCCTAATCGCTCTCTCCAGAGGAGTTCCTTTCACAGATACGACACTTCGCTGAAGGAGCGAAGAAGAAATATCGTAAGCGAAAGCACTGTCAGCCATAACTCGCATTCGGAAGGGCTCAGCGTTCTGCTCGAACAAAGATGCCGCGTATCGAGTCTTTGCTTCTAGAATCTTGTCACACCAGTCTTGGCGATTTTGGGCGCTTGGAGCATAGAGGGTGTAAACTTCGGATTTCCCGAGATGCTTTACTCGAAACGGGTACATGGACCTGGATTCGCTGTCATTGGTGCTCCCTGGAGTGAGCCTCGTGACAGAATTGACCGTTGCAATGGACTGGCTCGAGTTTGTGTGTTCAAGAGTATTGGTTCTCTCAGCACCATTGGTGGCTACTCGATTCAATCTAGACTCTGATCCTGCAGTCTTGGTGACCGTAGTCACTGCTCCGATACCTTTTACCGAAGACTTGACAACGGGATCATCATTAGTGCTTTCGAGAACAAGAAGTTGCATGGGAATTGGCTTGATAGCATTAGCAAGATGAATTGCAGTGTCGGTTACAACTCACGAGTTTCGAAACATCATAGACCTCTTTCTTCCGCCCAGCAGCACTATCCGCCTTTGCAACCGTCTTTGCCAGCACCAAGTAGTGATCAAAGAGAATAGCGTGGGTCTCCATCCAAGCGAATCGATTAGTACCAGCTCTTTGTAGGTCCCCTTGGAAAATAAGTTCTCGACCGAGATGATCAAGATTGAGTTCAACTCGCTCCATGCCAGGTCTGAGGTACAGCTTGCCTTGTAACTCGATCATCTGGACCTTCTTGGTCTGCTCATCAACCTTCGCGTCACACTCAAGAGTGACGGCCTTGATTTCCTCGATAGCAGTAGCAAGTGTGGCCTTTTCCTCGGTATCCTGGGTCATATTCTTCAAGACAGTTCCTAGAAGCAGGGTATATCGTTGCAATCTAGTGATGGGCGCTTTGAGATATGTATTCCAGTCGAGACGGCCAGAGAGCTTATTGTCTCGGGCCTGGTCGAGAAATTGGCGGAATAGCAAGTTCTTATCTGCTTCTCTCCGGACCAAGTATGTTGCATAGGGAAAGCCTGCAGCATATTCCACATATGAAGCCTTAGCTTTTCGGATCCACTCTCTGAAGATATCACTGTATCCAATGATCCAAGGACCTTGCTCCTTTTGCCGATACTTAAGTTGCGCCAACAAGTAGTTCTCATTGACATCCTTGATTGCCTCAATCTTGCCGAACACCGACGAGATGAACTTTGTGACCTTATTCTTAGCAATAATGGGAGGTTGCCACGACGCAAGATCGTCTCTGTACAGTACTCTGAGAACGTTGATCTGGTCCATGTATATATCTTCCGACATGACAATCTCGTGAAGATTGTTTTGTCTTTCGATTTCCTTCTTTGACGAGCCCTCGAGCAGTTCCTTGTTCAACTTAAAGAAGGTAACCCAGTCTTCGGATTTCCTTGATGGCTCAAGGATGTGTGTCTGAAGGTTGATCTTCTTCAGCGTGCGTGTGCAGTGATGTGAATAGCATCGGCCATGAACCTCTTGCTCGTGGACCTTTGGAGAATAGCATCCAGACCCGGTTAATTGCCACAGAACTCCTGATATTGTTCCTTGACCAAACTTTACCCATTCCTCCTCCGGAAGAAGAATACCAGCATCAAACATGGACTTTACTGCCCTGGCGCTCAATGTCTCTGCATCGGCTGTATTCATCGTTGGTACCTTGTGAGTGAATAGAGCCACCAGCCCATCCTCAATAGCCTTCTGTCTCAAGTCGGACTCTCCTTCTCCAGTTTCACCACCCGCCAGTTCACGAATCCAAGCAGCTATACCACTCAATGCCCAAGGCTCTTGGCATCTAGCGTACTCTTGACTTGACAATCGTGAAGGAGAAAACTTTTTTCGTCGACCCGCTGGTAGAGCTGGAAGGTCAAGTGCAATGGAAGATGCAGGTATGACCCCCCCATCATACTCGTCGAGACCGCTTGGCTGGCGCATTCCTAATCTTGCTGCTTTTTGCCTAGCTTGCCTCTCCTCGGCATCGGTCTTAGATCTTACAGGCGGTACCGTCTGGGGCGTACTGCTATGACTGGACAAAGATGACGATCTCGGAACATATTGCCCGCCAGGACTGAGCATATTTGTAGGAGGATAAGCATCTGGGCCAGGAGGAGTATAGAATGACCTCGCATTTTCAGTGCTAGATGAGTACGAATGAGAGTATTGGTGTTGGGAGCGATATGACCCAGCCGGCAAGAGTTGAGGGGTCCTGTTTTCGGACATTGGGGGGACAGCAGGAAGAGGTCGATTGTATGGGGATGTACTCATGCCAGGGTGATAGAACAATTCCGGCATATCCTCTCGAGTTGGGCTCGCGCTACCAGATCTCCCACTAAGTCGAGAATCTGAAAGGCGTGAGTGGAGAGATACTTGCTCATCTCCTTCATCGAAGCTTAGTCTATGAGATTGTGACGTTGGTCGTTGCAGACCACCAGTACCAGAAGTATCGACTCTGGCGGCCTCGAACGCTGGAAACGGATGAATGTCTCCTACGCCGGGGATGGAGTACTCGGTCATTCCACCAAGCCCGGCAGCTGGAACTCTGGTGTAGCTATCTGATCTTCCCAGATCTTGTGGTGTGGGTAAGGGTCGACTTTGATCATCCATCTCACTGCTATGCTCGGTGTTGAGATCATCTCCATAGGACATGCGGGCATCATATCCGCCGCCTACGAGCCCAAGGTCCATATGCTTGTAATCACTATCGCTGCTTTCATCCTGGGATGAATGATATGAAGCTTGAGACTCGTATGTACCAAAACTCAAGGCCCCTGTCCCTCCACGTTGATCCTGCTCCTCCGCAATGCGCATAGCTTCTAGCCCAGCGGCAGCTTCAAGATCGCTTTCGTCATCATCGTCGTAAGCATCATATATACTCCGACGATTATCATTCAGAGTCGATGCAGTGGATGCCCGTCTATCAATGCCGGCAGCCGTGATGGTGGTAGCCCTAGAATCGTAACGATGTAGATCTTGCACTTCACTATCAAGAAGATCTCCATTTCCGGCGTCGAGTCCCTGTGGTCTCCCATGCCTATACCCCGATGTACCAAGGGCGTCCCCAATATCTGCAAATAGCTGTTCTTGTGAAACTCCGTCATCCGGATTGCTGATTCCCCAGTCGTCATCATCGCCTGCATCGTCCACTGGAGCACTCGGTAACGGCCGCAAAGTAGGATGCCTTTGAAGTCCTAGACCAACTGCAGGGTGGCCCCCTTGGGAGAGCACTGGCGGCTGAGTTGAAGCTGTCGAATGACTTGAGGAGCGTATTGCCCGATTTGCAAATGTCTGTGAATCTTCATAAGAGCCTTGCGATGATGGTGTATGCTGCTGTGCGTATGATCCATAATCAGGAAATTGTGCCGTAGCTTGATTAGAGGAGGCTGGCCTATAGTCACTCGGAGTGTAACTATCTCCATTTGTTGGATAAGGAGCTGGAGGAGGGCTGTATACTGGCTGCCGAGGAGGAAGAGGGGCGGAACTTGAGGGGTTATAAGTCGGGCTTCCTAATGGTTGCTCGTACATCGACTGCTGAGTTGGTCGACCAGGCACAGGAGGCGCAAATTGTTGCGCATTCTGAGGTGATGGCCAATATGTTGGAGTTTGCGGGGTTTGTTGCATTGCTCCTGAGTTGTATGAAGGCGCATAATTGTTGTAGCCAGAGACAGTAGCTTGGCGCGCAGGAGCCGAGGACTGCTGAGGAGCCTGATATAGAGCCGGATTGTAAGGCTGGTGTGTTGTCGGAGTAGGAGCATAGGGAGACTGTGATCGGTACTGTGAAGGCTGGATCTGTGATTGCGTGCGAGCAAAATTCTGAGGATTGTAGGGCGCCTGGGATAGAGGTGGGGATTGAGGACCAGATGAGAATGGCTGATACTGATGTTGATATCCTGACATCGCGGGAGTTGTATTTCCAAAAGAAGTTCTGCCCGGCGAGTGAGGGCTCTGTTGATTTGGACTGGTCAAGAACAGCTCCCCCTGGGTCCGCACATGCGTAGATGGGGCTCCTCCTTGATATCTATTACCATTGTGGTCCAAAAATGCCCCGTCGTCTCCGTTGTCAAAACTCGATTGTCTGTGTAAGCCAGATGAGTTATTGAGTTCCTGCGCTCCTGCCGGTCCATACTGAGCTGGAGGCACATGCCCATATCGTCGCTGGCCGTTGGAGCGGAAAGACATAATCGCGGCTGAAGGCCTCGGCGCAAGTCGACATCAACGAAAGAACGAACACACAACTAGGAATGACCTTCAGTCGAATCGAGATCGAGTCAACGTAGTGGCACAGACCAGTGATTTAGCACAAAGAGTTGCAATCGTTGGCTCGAAGCCAGATGTGTGGAGTTGCGAGAAGGCTTTACTGCATTGGTGAGCACGATGCGCAACAGAGAATATGCAGGCAGGACAGTTCAGAGAGCCAGCTTCGAGTACGACCCCATCCGCTCGGACTAATATCTGCTCTCAAGAGAGAGCCTCAACAACTGATTATATTGTATTGTGTGGTACAGTATTGTGTAGAGGATGTTGACAGCTCGTTATGATGTGGGCGCCCGTGCGGCTCCTTCGAGGTTGTATATTGTGGCAGGTTCGTCGCCGGCCTTTGCCCTATATTTCGTTGAATAGATACGATACGAGTCGATACGATATGATATGGCGGTATTCGTCCTGGCTACGTTCCTCTTGCGGCGGAGGTTCCAATTCTCACTGCCCAACAATGCGACAAGCGATCCCCCAGGAGGCAGGCTGCCAGAAAGCAATCAGTCCAAGGCTCGGGAATTGGATGATCTTCTCAATGCCCGCATTTGGGTTGCGAGGTCAGTCTGGGAATGCCAAGGTAGCGATATGTCGCGATGGTGTGTTGTGATGTGTTTAGGTTCAAGGCTATTTCGTGGCAGGTCGGTCTGGAAGAGATAGCTTCTCTAATTATCCCGCCCGCTCTGACCGGCCCAGCGAGGTGGATGAAGTGTGATCAAGCTGAGCGTCAACCTTGCAGCGTGTGATTGGCTGCTTGCACCATAGAGGCTTGGCTCTACGAATTCGCATCTGCTTACAGTATTCTCCTCAGAGAAAAAATTGATATATATGAGCATTGCGTTCTACCAAATCAACCCTGTACAGTTTGCATACATCTGAATTCGGCTCACTGTCAGCTGCTATCTCTCTCAATGTCATCATGCCGATGAACGTCCATCGACTCCTCGAATCCTCCAAGCTTCCAGACAAAGACAATTGTTGCAAGGAGCCTTACTCGTAGCCGCGCCACAGGAGGCAGCCCTACCAGCTCGCGATGGTGGCTGACGCCGAGGACCATACTCTACACTCCCGAAACAGTTCGCGTCCGGCTGTGTGCAAGACAATGCATTGGCATTGTTTCTTTTTGAATTAGACTTTCTATGGAAGCTACGAATTAGGGGCATCAGATCAAGTACCGTACAGTTTCCTAGAGGCGCTATTTATAGGGCTGAGAAGTTACGAGAAGCTAAAAAATCTACTCGAGTACAGTAGCTGAGGTCCGGTCCATGGGCCGCATTCTTGAACGGGTGGGGAGGGGTGATATCTGGATCTCAGCGAAACCAAAACGATATTCTAAGATGTCTTTATAAGCAGTTCATCCTTTCACCCGCCTTTGAAGCTTCGGCTCCGTAGACATGCAAAGCGGTTGCCAGTTGGGGGTTTGGGTAGAACATCAGAACTTTGAAGGGCCAAATAGTGGAATAGAAACAATTTTGGTTTGGCCATTTGAGAATGCGCAGAAAAGGTGTCACTATTTGACTGCAAGTAGCTGAGAAATAGCACTCTTCTTTTCTTTTCTGAGCATCTGACTCGTCTGCTCGACTTCGACACTTTAGGGCTGCTGCATCACAGACCAGCTGCATGCAAAAGAATATGCCATATAGTCAGTGGCATATAAAGACGAATTTATATCAGTCTCTTCTCTCTACCACGTCTAACGTTACGACATGGAAGAAGCCTGGTAAGTCGTGTTTGGTAACTCGGTTCTCCTGGAGCTGGTACTACAGTATGATTGGAATTGGAATGGCTTAGATAGATTGTAGGAGAGAACTTCGGGGGGAAAATTGTTTGGAAAGCCGGACGGATTCTTTGCCTACGTACAATTTAGTAAGTTTAATCGCCTCAAGAAGCACAAGTTTCCAAATTTGCACAGATTTTGAGATAGGCGGAGAGGCATCCATTCAAACTTTCTCTACCAACATTTCAAAAACGGTGAATGCGCTATCCATAGATGCGTAATAATAAGCAGTATGCAACTTTTCCCCTCCGCTGAATGCATCCATGCTTAAACCGTGGAAATTTTTTCAGAATGCTTGCTTTGCTCCCATGCTAACCACCACCGACCAGTTGTGAATTTTGTTTTGTATGTAAGGGAAAGAAGAACAAGAAGAAAAAATGAAAAAAGTGACTACTCCAAATCCACGTGCTCGTGCTAGCAGTCGGTGGAAGTGACATATCCCGGCCACGATTGCATAGTAGATGCGGAGTGTCTAGTCCTCTCTCAGATCACCATATTCCCACAAACCCCTACGCTCACTAATAGCCTGCTCCTCCTTCTCGCGCAATGCCTTCAAGACATCGCCGAAGCCTCGTTCCCAAGCTTTCAGCTTGCTAGGAACCATGGCGTGGCCCTCAGCGACGATATCAGAGTTGATGCTATCAGTGAGGTTCTTGCTGGTCTTCTCATCGTAGAGCGTGACGTACAGTGTACCCTCTGGCGCAGTGTAATCAACATTGGCAACTAGTTGAGCACCTGCAGTGACATCAGTGATGTAGTTTATAGCATCTTGAAGATAGTCTGTGTTGGTGGGGAATTGCATGAGTGATAGAACTGCATCGACAGCTTGGGGGCGAAGCTTTTGTGGCGAGAACTGAGGCTGGGAAAGGGGACGAAGACGAGACCAAGGGATCTTCTCGCTGTTGCCATAGTCGACGTAGACAACCTCTGCCTCTTTGGCAGTCCGATCGTTGGAGCGTATGCGAGCACGATACCAAGAGCCGTCCTCCGTAAATTTAGCAGCTACGTATTCGCCAGCCTTAGGAGGGCCAGTAAGACCTGCGTTGTTCGTCGGGTTCAAGTGGAAAGTTTTGAATTGAGTCATCATTGTCTCGAGAGCCGACGTACCCGTGCCGATGACCTGGAGCTTCAGCTTTCCGGACTCGTCGATGTGCGTAACCATTACATCGCGGTAATCCTTCTCTCGTGGAATGATAGACTCGCCATTCGTGCCGTTTGCAGGTGCAACTTCTTCATCAGCAACATCAAGAGATGGATCCCAGTCAACCCAGAGTCCCCTACGAGCGTTCTTAGCTCTCTGCTCTGCAGCGAACAGTTCTGTAGCATTGCCAGCTTGCTCGGCAGAGTAAGCGTGAACAGTTGCAAAGCCTTCCTCGACAAGGATTTTGGCAAACGATTCCTTGTTGATGTACAGCTCTCCGATGAACCCACCAACCTTGTCAACATTATGCACATCAACCTCAACATCGCGTTGTGTTAAACGCTTCGTAGCAAGCTCATGTGCCTCTTGACCAAATGGTTCGCTCTTGTCACTAGGGTTTCGTGCAGACTTTGGTGCGCGAATACCGCCCAGAACAAAGTTCAGCTTGATGTTCTCACGGGGAATCAAGACAACAAATCTTGAGCCGCCCTTGACGAAATCGACAATTGCTGGGACCTTCTTTTGACGTTGAAGTCCAGAGAGCTGTAGCTTAGCCTTTTGAAGAGATTCGGAAGCGTCGGCGTATTGTTTCGCCTTTGAAGGCTTTCCAGACCACATTCCCTTCTTCTCCTCCTTGGCTTTTTCTTGCGCAGCCAGAAGTTCATCATAGTTGGGTGCACGATCAGTGTCATCACGGCGATGGCGAATGACAGAGGCCCAACCATCTTGAACTAGAAGTAATCCAACATTCTTATCGTTATAAGTAATTGTGGCAACCTCCTTAGCATCGTACTCCTCCGTAGCGGGTCTGGTTCCATCGATGCTCAGACGTACGTGCTTACCAATAACCTTCTTTCGGAGGAACTCCTTAGCTTCGTCTCTAAAAGGTGACTCTGCAGCATCTGTTGGGCGAGGGCCACGGATACTAGAAATGCTGATGCGCTTCTCAACACCAGCTCTGTTTCGCACAAATATAACATCTGCGCTGAAAACTCTAGTGACTTGAGCCTCTAAGCTTCCACCTGCAGGAGCAGCCTTTGCAACGTGATCTCGGTAAAGTCCACGCTTGCTGTCCTTAGCGGCCTTCTCAGCTTCTCGTAGTACGGCCATATCTGCGCCAAGAAGCGTAGAGTGGAAATCGGTACATCTCGCGAGGCCAGCTTCCAGCAGAAATTTCCCAATTGTGCCGTTTCTGGGATGCTTTACTGAGGCAATCAATTGATTTTGGGGGCTCAGGCCAAGGATATCGAGTTTGACATTTCGTTGTAATAATCGCTCCTCGACGAATTTTCTGGCTTCATTTCCGAATTCTTCTGCGGGTTGAGTTTGGCCATTTGATGGATTGACACGTTCCGTAATTGGTGCACGAATTCCAGCGACCAGAGTCATGACTATCATTGGTCAGCAATTTTCGTAGAAGAAGGAAACAAAGTCTGAAGTTACCATTGACATGATGGGTTGGTGAAAGGATCACACGAATAAGCATTCGGTCACCACTCAATACGCGCTCAACCAAGCCGTCGAGTGTTTTCCCCTTGTATTTCTCCAACCATGCCGGAGCATCGCCCATGTCGTGTTGTACTTCAATGCGGCTAGGAGAAGGATTCCATAGACCCAAATCTTCAGATCGAGCCTTAGCCTCCAGAAGACGCAATTGATCCAACTGTTGTAGAGCCTCCTCCGAGTCCTCCTTTCGGCCAGCATCTTCTCTTAGCTTCAACCAGCCTTGCTTAACCATTTCTTCGGGGAGCTTACGGCCATCATTGAGATAGACAATTCCATATTCGCGCTTCGTGTTAGGGATAGTGTACAGTACAGAGAACTGCACAGTCTTTCCAACCAGCAGCTCTCGCAGGGCATCGCGCGATTCGTATGCACCTTGTTCGCCGCCTTCCTTCTTCAAGTGAGGAGCCGTGGAGTATGCAAGTGATAGGGTTCGTTCGCGGTCAGGGTGTGCAATCGATGTTAGAACCAGGCTGTCGCCGCTCAAGACGGACTTGACCTTGGCTTGGTTGAGAACCATTTTATTGTATCGTGCAGGTGGTACGTTGCGCAGATGTTTCTTTCCAAGAGGAGGGATTTTCGGTGCGGGGAAAGGTTCAATGAGAAGCTTCTGAGCTGGAAATTGGTCAATGAAGTTAGCAGAATTTCCAGACTTTGAGGAAGCTTGCGCAGATTTCGAAGTCTGGGAAGCCTTGGAGGGTTTAGAGTCTGCGGAGGATTTGCGAGATGAGCTGCCGATGCCTGAGGCGTAGCCTATCTTGATTTTACGAGGAGACATGACTCCTATATCTTGTTTGTTGTATGCTAGTCGAAAGCCAATGCAAGAGTGGTGTTTCCAAAGACAGTAAGTAGCCTTTGGTGGGGGAGGAGAGTCGGTGTCTGTGGAATTTCTGAGGACACAGCGTGGACGAGAGCTTATAAAGATTTGGCGAAAGCTTGATGAGGTAGTATTGATTATTTTAGGGTGAAATATTGGGGTGAATTGGCGTCTCTAGTGGTCGAGGGCGCACAGTTGGTATTTCGAAGCAAGCGGACAGGAAGCTCTTTGCCGGGATGTTGGCAGGTCGAATGAGAGGATACAGTGAATGGAAAGTACAGAACAAAATTCCAAGGTCGTCCGAGTTGCAGCTATTCATTGATATCCACGCTGCGGCCATGCTCTTTCCTTCTACCCCCGTAGTAGGACAGACAACATGTGAATTGCGGCAGAAGAAGCTGCCAGACGGTAAGGAAACATTGATTACTTACTCAATAGTCCAATGAATATAGAGGTATACTAATGCAAGTACCCTGTGTTCCCAATCGTATGTAGAGTAGATGTGTATGTGCTTTGTTCCGAAATCGTCGAGTAAAGCAATTTGTGGTGAATTCAAGAGGTATTCAAGCTGAAGCCAGATGGACACCTTACCCGAGAAGTCGTGTGCCATGCCGATGTTTAACCCCACCATGACCTAACTCAAACGGGTGTGGTGGCCGAGGGGTCCGGGTTGTGTTCTAGTGACCATGGAATAACCAGGGTCTAGGTAGTGAGTGCAGTCTTTTCATTCAACTTGAAGGCATAATAGTCGGTTAACCACTGTAATTCTGTGAGCTTATTATTCTGCAAGAGGATATTTGAAAAAAATAGCATTCTCTTAAAGTACATTACATTTGCTCGGCTTTACTTTAATCAACAAAGAGTTTTTCTTTTACTTTCTGCGAGGTCTTTTAGATTCTTTCAAATAAGAAGGGTATATAGTAAGGTGGGTTTCTACAAGCAAACATACAACACAACAATGTCGATAGATGTGCATTCATAATTTCTATCTGACTATATTAGTGATTGAAGCTAGCTTGCTTGCTGTAGACTAATTGGCATATTATCCAAGGTCATTCACTAAAGAGAGATCGCTATTCAAACGCATCTACGCCGCAATGCCGATGACACCTGTTTAAGAATCAGCAAGGCCCATAAGAATATATAAGAATATATAGCATATATACATACCGCAGGCAGGTCGAGTTCCGGCATTACCTGTCTTCTTGGACTCTTCGTTTTCTCCCTTGCCGAGATCATCAGTTCCAGAGTGGACAACGACGGTTCGCTAGTGCCATGTTAGAATGAACCCCAGCATAACATGATGTCAAACTTACGCCAATGATGCTCTCCGGACCGATCAGCTTGATCAGCTTGTCGGTAGTAGTGCCCTTGCCGTTTCCTTGAGCATCGGTCTTGAAGTTGCCCAAATCGCCTACATGGCGAGTCTCATCGGTAGGAGCACCGTGAGTCTTGCCATGAGGGTTGACTACGCCATCGTTCATCAGCTCTGTACTCTCCTCCAACGATGTATGTATATATTGACCACTCACAGTGGGGACCAGCGGATGTGCAGCCGTTGGTGTTGTCACCAAATTGATGGACGTGGAAGCCACGTTCAGCGTTGGCATCGTTGCCAGTGATATCCCATGTGATAGTTGTGGGGGAGGACTCGGACTCTTGCTCAAAGGTAATGGTACCGGCGACCTTGGAGTCACCTCGGACGGTTGCAACTAACGAGGGGGAAGGACGTCAGCATGGATCTTTGACGAGGCAGTAGTGTAACGAAGGGAGGACGCCAGTGGTCTCTCAGAAACATGTTTATCAGGGAAGAGCTTAGATATGGTAGCCATCCAGGTTGTTGATTGCCCAGAGGAGGTCTAAATCCTGCTCATACTTACCGCCTCTAGCGACCCCGCCATTGGTCATTAAATACCCAACGGTGCGCAGACAGGGGATTTGGGAATAAACCAATGCATGACATACCTGCCTTGACCATTTTGACTGTTTGTGGTATTTTTTGGGTAATCTGGGATTCGATGAGATGAAGCCTTTGGAGTCGTGGAAACTGGAAGAATGGGTGATGGATTGTCGTGGAAGTGGGGAAGTTGACAATCGGAGCTCTGACGGTGAGATGAGCATCCACCAGCTTACAAAATCAACTGCGCTGCCGAAGAGAAGTAGGTAAGAAGCCGAGGTGCCCCTGTTTAATCACGTGGATGGAAACATCGAGGACAGGGGATGAGGACCTACTTCCAAGCCGCTTCGCTATCTGGCTCGGCTGAATATGCTAGTACTTCGTAGCTTTGTTTACATGTCCGAACATAACTATTAACAATCAGACGAAAGAGTTGAAAAGGGCTTTTGTCGAGTTCCATTTTCGGCCAATAATGGGACAAATATGTTTCCAACTCCCAAGGGTTTAAGGGGCATGACGAGGGGGAGATATCAACCCAATTGGCCGTTTCAAGAAGCTTATACATTAATGTTTACATCCTCGCTACCGGAATAGACCTGTTCGCATCCAGATCTTCTTACTCATAGCGCATGAGATTCCACTGTCCCATTTGCAAGGTGGCTCTTAAGATGAGTTCTATGCCACACCCCTCATACTGTAATGATCTCAAGAGCACATTCACATCGGCCTTCCGCAAACATAACCATCATTTCTGCCCATTATTTTCATCATAAGGATCCGATTTAGGACAAAGAATTGTTCACAACCTGTTTCGGATTCAAACCTTACTGCTCGTTCACGCATGCTCACCCCTTAACTCCCTTGCGAGCCCACCCAAATAACGGTCATCCAACCCCCTCCGCCCACAAGGCCCCATATCAGAATTCCATTGTATCTCTCCAGAATAGAATTGTGGGCCTGTTGAGCGGCCTCTTATTGGTATGTTTATTCTGTGCCCATTTCAACCTCGTCTAGCTTCGGAAGTTCATCCGATTAGACGAGAATTGATGGTACATCCATGCCTTGTTGAACAACAGAGTCGGGTCATTTTCCGTACGGCAAGGAGTCTCGAGACAGCATTGTGCCGCGGTATCGGTATTCATCTTCTTCTTCACATACTCCGTACCACTAGATCAATTGGAGAAGACGAGTTGGTTTGCAGGTCTGGTGGTCGGCTGCACGGATATTTCCCATTAAAATTAGGGAAACATTGGACGGGTTTTCCAAGTATCGGTTTTTTTGTCGATCATTAACTGTCTTGAACCTTTTTTGGGGGGGGGGGGGGRGRGGGGGAAAAGMAATGAAACACCGCTGACGAATAAAACCGCGGGTGAGAACAGCAGTGGCATACATACTGATAATCGGAGGATCGGAAGAACGCCCCTTAACTTTCGGAAGAAAGCAAGAAACGGGGTGAGAAGAGATTGCTCTCTTACTGTACTCTTAGTAGCTAAATGACTTTTCTCAATGCACCTGAACAATGGAGATTACTGTAAGCTAGGCTGGACAGAACAATGCCCTGGAGACAACAGTCGTGTCGTTCATAGCTTCATCACCTGTTAAGGAACTCTGGCCGTCGAAAAGAATTGGTACTTAGCTACAAATCACTTTTCGGTCTGTTCGCTATTATTGGACAACTGATGAGCTGATGAAGATGGCGGATGAATGTGCGTGGCTTAGAGGGGTGTGGGGTGTTCGCTACAGAGGCCGATAGGCCCACGATAGGCTTACTGGTGTTGACAGAACTGTAAGCTTCGTCATCATTTACAATTTGACTTCAAACTGTCAATACAGTAATAGTACAGTAACGAGGAAGCATTTGAAGGAAGTTGCGAACCTCTCTTGGCTACGATCCCTGGCGGTTTATCTCACCTGCCTAGCTACAGGTGGTTCATTCTCAACCGTGAAGACCAATTCATACCAACCAACCAGACAATAATTGATCGAGAAATCCTCCGACAGAAACAAAACAGTACCTAATTACTGGCAACTGCATGCTAGACGACCTTCTTCACTTTCTTCATTTCTTCCACTGTATCCGGCACTATCATCCGTGCAGCATAATGATGTAGCACGCCGTTACAACTGCCATAGACTACACCATATGGAATGTGAATCGAATCACCTTTACTACCTCCAAACCTGGCCTGTCCGCTACAATCCCGACCGACCAGTCCTGACTGGATGACGTGCCGCATGTTGAGACAGATATCGGTTATATCTGCCCTTCCCTTACTTCATTTACTGGCGATATAGAGGATCTTCTCCGAAAGCGGGTAGTATGCATATAACGGGGGACAGGTAGGAGACCAAATTACGACGTCTACGGGGTCGAGGCAGCTTTAGGCGCATTTGTATTAATTAGGACTGGCGGCATCGTACAATATCAGTTGGATCGAGAGATCCGCCTTCATAACGAGCCTCAATGAGCGAATTGATGGCACGTTGTGGTGTTTCGGTGTGGAGAAACGCCGGGACGGGAACGGGGTCAGTAATTGTGCATTCCCTGGATTGGAATCAATTGTTGTGTCCTCGTCAGTCACTACCTTCGTACTTGTGGCACGCGCTGCTGCCCTTTTTACCCTTGGTGTTCTCAAGAAAAGCAAGATCGATCATCGAGATCCAGTGATCTCTGCTTCGTTTATCTTCAATTATGAACTCGAAATCGGTCAGAACTTTTCAAGTTGTTGTTTACTTTCATGTTCAGCAGTGGGCAAGCCTAGATGCAAATTTTGAAGTGTAGATCTGAGATACCAGCCAGCCAGTCAGTACCGAGTGATGAATTTATTCTGGGACCACAGCCGTATGCATTCCTATCCACGTATGAGGGATGGAAATGGAGTCTACATTCTCAAGTGGCATGATGTTTCATGTTCAGACTGTGTACAAGAGGCATTGTAGAAAACGCTGGTTATGTCTTCTCTCCATTTCCTTCACTAAGTTGTATTACTCTTTCAGTCGTTCTCACGAGTTTTTCTACTAGAGTATTGCTCTTTATAGCAACTTTAATACAACACGCCCAGACACAAACTTTCGCTTATAATCCTCGACTGCTTTTGATTCAAACTTGAATAACGGCCGGTCGGTCACGGGACAGTGGCTGAAGCTGGAAGGATGCAGAGTTCACGCTTCCAGTCATGTCTCGCTATCCTGTGGGCGCTTTTGCAGTCGTCAGGCGGAGAGGAAGCCCTCTTCGGACTTGCACTAGAAAGATATGCTGACGGAAACTATGCTCAACGCTCTCCACTAACTAGCAGTGCATACATCAACGTAAGAGCAGCTACAGATCCAACTCCTTTCTCGACCAATAGCGACTCAACAACTACCAATTACGGTACCGATCTATCTGCTACGCCCTTCACCTTGACGAAACCAGGGTCTATATTACTCAAAGATTATGCGATTTATGTGAACGATGATAGCAAGAGGATGTCTTTCAAGTCTTCAAGCAATTGCAATATCCCACACAGAGGTCACAAAGTAGAACATGCTATAGAAAAAGGTAGATACTGCTCTGTGCACAGCTTCGAGATTTATTAACGGTACGACAGAAAGCGCTCCACATACCAATCATCCGGCTTTTCAATCGCCCTGCGTTACCACAAGTCCCAGACCAGGCTACCTGGGCGATGGCACTTGGCAAGGCTGTAGTGGTAGGGTCGGGCAGCGGCAGTCTTCGCTCACAACGACGCAGAACCGACCTACTTGGAAGAGCAATTGTGTGTGTGGGTCAGTCGTTGGTGCCCTTGGACTTGATAATTACGCCAAAAGTCCGGTGACTTGTGGTAGCTCTTCCTGCCAACAGGGCACCGCAGGAGCACTACAGCTATATTCCTATTTGACATTGCAGGATTCATCATCAAATAGAATTTTAAGTGCTTGGTGGTCATCCAGAGCAGAGACGATTGTGCCCATTTTCGGGGTACAACATTTACGCTCATCCCAACAAAGCACATTGCCGATGTGGGCTACCAATGACAGTATCTTGAATTTCCTGATACTACTAACAAGCTCTGCTACCATCTTCTTTTCTAGTACAAGTACACGGACATCTCGATTCTCATCACGGATTTTGTCGCTGCTTGCAATCTCTGGCATTCTGTTATCGACCACAATGGTGGCCGCTCAAACCTCATCAGGTCAAAGCTCTAGCGCAGTATCATCGTCACGTTCAACTACATCCACAAGTTCAACTTCCACGGGATCTGCATGTTCTGCTGCTCCAACAGCCACGAATACCGGAACAGTATCAGACTGTTGCCAATACTACATCGTGCAATCCGGCAATACTTGTATTAGTATTTCCAATGCCTACGATATATCGGTCTCAGTTTTCCTTTCTCTCAATCCAGACGTCAACTCCGATTGCTCAAATTTGAATATTGGTCTCGCGTAAGTCCCTTCGTCCGTTTGATTAGCTCTTTCCGCTAAGCAAGAATAGATACTGTGTTCAAGGTGCACAAAGTTCAAGTTCGTCTGCAAGCTCTACAGGGTTATCTAGTTCTGCTGGGACATCAAGTTCAGTGGCCTCAACTTCGGGAGCATCAAGCTCCGGTGAAGGGTCAAGTTCTTTTGCAGGATCAAGCTCTGATGGAACGTCAACTTCTGTTGCCACATCCAGTTCTGTTGGCGCAACAAGTTCTGCGGTTGCACCAAGCTCTGTTGGAGTTTCAAGCTCGGATTCGGTTTCAGATTCCATCAGCAGTACCGCGCAACCATCTTCCCCTACACCCTCAACGCTTGGATCGGATACCCAGCAACAGTCGACTACAATACTGAGCTCGAGCTCGAGTACTCCATCGTCAAGTGTCATCAACTCTATTGGCCAGTCATCCTCTGTTGGCCAATTGTCTTCCACTGTGCTTGCAAAGCGTGGATCAAGTACCCAGAGCGAGTCGAGCTCGATCCCCATCTCGAGTTCTATCGGCCAAACAACCTCCATCGAGTCTTCACAATTGAGTACTTCTCCCACACAGTCAGCTTCGGAACCTTTATCAAGCGTATACCAGTCGATCTCAGCCTCTCTATCCTCTGCAATCATTTCGAGCCCCATTGCATCATCTGTAGCATCCTCCATCCCCGAGTCGAGCTCCCCGGTCGCCACTACATCATTGGATGTTTCCTCGTCACTAGGAAGTAGTAGTGTTCAGCTACTAAGCTCGCAAGCGACCTCTATAGAATCAAGAAGCCAGAGTATGTCATCTTTACTCACCACGTCCGGCAGTGAACGCAGCTCGTTGATTTCTACGTCTGGTATTCAAGCCACTGTTACCGCGTCTTCCCAAGGATCTACAGAGGCAGCTTTGAGCTCTGATATACTAAGTTTTTCAGTTGCCACATCCGGCAGTCAAAGTCTTCAATTATCTTCCTCCGGGGCCCAGACTACACCATTGACCTCATCCTCCCAGACAGTGAGTCCCATGGTTTCAAGTACCCAGGAATCCGGCTCCTTGGAGACGTCGGCTCCGACTTTCTTGACTTCGACTTTCTCAACTTCTGGCCCCAGTATCTCTTCGGGAGTATCATCTAGCCTCATAAGTCTGCAGACTGAATCTTCCAGCATCCAAAGCACAATTGGGGAATCTTCAATTAAAAATTCCATCACTTTCAGCTCATCTGAGTTCCCAAGTACTGCAGCTTCAGCTTCGTTGTCTTTCAGTGAAAGCGATCAGATGATCACCTCCACAATCCAGACGTTAGCCCAGACGTCTTCCTTAGAGTTGTCATCAGCCATTGCATCCGTAACTGAATTAACAAGCTCTCTTCCTGTATCAACTGGTACGGTTGACATCCCGAGCTCAGTAGCTCTCTCATCGAGTGCTCAGACTAGCGCCTCACTATCAGCATCACAAGTACTCTCTTCAGCTGTTGCCTCAACCAGTCAAATAGTTAATAGTCAAGATGTATCTACGTCCGCCCTCTCAAGTATTTCTCCATCCAACTCCCAAATACCTTCAGCAACTCAAGACATTTCCCTTGCTCTCTCCTCATCCGGGAGTGAAAGCATAGCAGCCTCGAGCGAGTCGAGTCTACAGGGGTTGTCGACAATCACAACCAGCCAGAGCCCATCCTCTGTCATCTCGTCAGAGGCAAGCTCTACAACTAGCCCAATATCGAGTTTCATCCAATCGAACTCAATATTTGATACCACAAGTGGCCTCAGTCCCTCCTTTTCCATCAGTGCATCAACATCTCTCCTTGAGAGCACTTATGCCCAGCTATCAACTGAAATCGTATCTTCATCGCTGCCTGCCACAACCGCTCCGAGTTCGGCTCATGAAACTTCTTCCGCACAGGTTTCCGCCACAGAGGGCATCAGCACTTTTTCAAGTCTCTCTCTATCAGAAAGTGTCCCGGTCACATTGGCTCCAAGTTCCATGTCGCTTTCTTCTTTGATCCCTGAGAGTAGCAATGCACAATTAACGTCGCAAATATCGTCAGCTCCGATTTCCACTACGCAAATTGGCAGTAACTCTCCGAGTATATCCCAGTCTGAAAGCGTTACTGCAACTCACCTATCCAGTTCGCTGACTTCTTCGGGGCCTGTCAGTAGCTTGGCCGAGATTTCTACGTCGCAGGCTTCTTCGAATCTGATATCAAGTCTGCAAAGCTCAAGCATATCTCCAGGTGTTTCAGCCTCTGAAATTACTAGCTCGCAAGTCTCTCCTTCCACTCCAACTGCAGCCACGCAGAGTTTGAGCGCCTCATTAAGTGTTTCTCAATCTGGACTTCTTAGCTCCGAGCTGTCCTCTGCTACATCATCATCTATAGAGATCACTACTGCGTCTTTGAACCCCCTGTCGACCGATATCAGCAGTAATTCACCCACAAAAAGTTCTGCTCCAAACTCCTCATCTTCAAGGAGTTCCAGTATTCCAACGTCCTCGGAATTCACTCTGACATCGGATTCCATCACGCAGAGCACGGATTCTACATCCGGAGCTTTTACCAACCAAGCAAGCAGTACCGTAGTTGCAGATATCTCGTCTTCATTGTCTTCACTCTTGGCATCTCAAAGCTCATATTCTTCTCTCTTGGACAGCTTGACGGCTTCTCCCACAGAAATCGTAACCTCTAGTAGCATAATGACAAGTATCTCTGTGCCCCAGTCCGTCAGCGAATCGACTCCACTCACTTCTACTTCAGTCTCTAATTTTGTTTCATCAGAGAGTCAAATCAGTACAACGGCTCCAGACCAGATATCCTCGGCATTGTCTGCCTTAGTGTCTTCCCAGATCTATTATTCGTCCGTACTGGAAAGCATGACGGGGTCACCTAGCGCAAGTATCATTTCAAGCAGTGCGGTCTCGCTCGTTTCGACCCAGTCCGTCAGTACATTGGCTTCTGTTGTCTCGGCCTCAATTTCCGCATCTCCGCTGTCCGAGAGCGACAGCCTACTCAGCGCGCGGATCTCTACCAGCTCAGTAGCAGAAATATCATCGACCATATCCGTGTTAGCCTCTTCACAAAGCTCATATAAATCTCTTCTGGAAAGTCTAACAATTTCGCAAACTGCAAGCCTACTTCCAAGCAGCTCATTGGCGGATATTTCAACAACGTTATCCTCCACCTCGGTACTGCAGAGCACATACTGGCCTTCTACGGATGGTATGGTATCGTCCGCCACACCGTCCACACTCTTGCCAAGCAGTCTGATTTCGAGCGTTCCTCCACAGGAAAGCCCCAGTCAGCCTGCCACAATAGCATCATCGTTCCTCTCTGCCATGAGTGAACCAGAGAGCCAAATCCAAAGCCCTGTTAGCGCATCACTTACTAGTAGCTCGGTAGGAAACACCTATTCGGCTCTGTCCGAACTGTCTGCGTCACAAAATAGTTACTCGAGCGTCTTGGCAAGCTTGACAGCTTCATACGCTTCCTCAAGCATGCTTCCGAGTACGGTGGTGTCGAGCATCTTTTCGATCGAATCTGCAAGCATATCTGCGTCTTTAAAATCATCTTCAATCGCCTCGGCACAAAGTCAGATAACTAGTTTGGCATCTGTCAGCAGTCAGGTTTCAGCATTATCGTTATCCCAAAGTATATCTCTTTCTGTTCTGGAGACATCCAGATCATCATCGACTAGCGAATCAACCACATCAGCGCTCATTTCTAGTGTGGGATCTGACACTAAAAGTGTTGGCATATCGATTGGCGAATCGACCATAGCTTCAATCTCGAGCACCGGCATTATTTCGAGCACCGGCATTATTTCGAGCACCCAACCATATAGTTCCACAGCAGGAGAGACTTCATCTACTCCAGAATCGAGTAGTCAAATAACTTCCTCTGCTGGCGGATGGTGGTCGTCTTTCTTTTCGAGGAGTGGAACGGCGAGCCAGTCTCCTGAGCCTTCATCCTCTCAACCAGCAAGTACTAGCGTTCTTGAATCAAGGTTACTTGTGACATCGAATAGTCTACCAACATCAGGAGACTCCTCGCTTAGCTCAATGAGCAACTCTTTCAGTCCAACCTCGGTGCAGTCCTCCTTTGAAACCAGTATTCCTATTTCAACCCCAGCTATGGCTTCACAAGACAATACAGCCTCAAGCAACTTTGCACTGTCAAGCAGCGCAGGTCCGTCAAGCGCACACTCTCAGAGCTTACCCTCTGGCACGGGTTTAAGTACCGGACAATCTACAGCAAGCATCGAGCCGCCAACTGACTTATCATCATTTTCGTCGCTTGAGACTGAAACCTCCTCCCCAGGTATACCCACCACTCAAGCTAGCATATCAATTTCGTCAACGCTGGAATCCAGTGCTGCTTCTCTACAATCATCAATTGCCAAACTGTCTGAGATGCCATCATCTAGCTTTGGCAATTTAATCAGCTCTGTAACATTAGAGAGTGTCGGATCCTCTCAAGCCAGTCTATCAGACGCTTTTCAATCATCAAGCTTGTACTCGATTGATAACAGTATCACAGTGACACAGGCCACAGTTGTGTCTATATCTGAGATAATTTCGACTTCTGTTAGCCTGTCAGAGCTCGAGAGTAGCTCCACAGATATCTCATCGCAAGCGCCTCAAGGAATACCAAGTCTGCTGGTATCCTCAAGTGCTGCGCTTCCTATAACATCGCAAATTAGGTCTGCAATCTTGTCATCCACCATTACAGCTTTCACCACAACGCCTACTGAGATTGCTTCAAGTCTATCTTTCATATACAGTAGTGCATCTGCTGTCAGCATCTCTCAGGCCCTCGAATCACTTTCTTCAAGTCTGTCTGTAGCCTACAGTAGTGCGTCCGTCGAATCATCGTCACTAGCTATGTCGTCAGTTCTCTCGAACATTCCATCCTCCAGCCTATCTTCATTCTCCCAGGAAATGTCCTCGAGCGTATCTATGTTCTTTAGCAGCGCGTCCTCCGTTGGCTCCTCTCAAGCTATATCTTCCAGTCTGCTGGAAATGGCTGGGAGTGCGTCGATAACAAGCTCTTCATTATCTGCGGAGGCTCTGTCGTCGAGTTTGTCCTTGGCTTCAAGCACTCTTGAAGCGACGCCCATTACTGCTACATCTAGCTTTGTCTCTGTCATATCTTCAATCGATGTGCAGAGTTCATTATCATTGGAATCAACAGCGTCTAGTCTGAGTAGTCTCCAATATACCCTAGACGAAACAACTCCATTTCAACAGTCAACAACGGTGTTAGAACCAACTATAGTTACTCTGGTCCAAAGCTTTCCCCAGACCACGCCGGCTATCACATCACTAGCTCCTCGCTCTGAACAGAACCCACTAGATTCGTCAGCAGCTGCAAATCCTTCACTCATTTCATCCAGTGAACAAAATTCAACACCGGTTACCAGTCCACAGATCTCTGCAGGTGTTGAAAGCCCAACAAGTGATGCTGGACAAGGCTCTGAGCTTTCTACCAGCACTTCGTGTCCATCAATTCCAAGTACGTGGTTGACGACAAGTCCATCAGGCACCTACGCCATCGCACGGACGGTCACGTTCCCATTTGGATGTACCCCTTTGGCTACAACTGCTTGAGTGATTGAGGTTGGTTTCACGTTATGACAACATTGTTCTAATTTCATAAAATCTGGAGACGGATCATGGATGGTAGAAAGGAGCAAGAGGCTGCCTGTTCCTTTTGCTCTATTGTGTCTCTTTTGCATTTGATTTTGTCCGACGACCCATATGATGCGAAGATACAGGTAGTCTTTCTGGTTAGACACTGGAACGTTTATTGCACCTTGTAATTGAGGAAGTATCTAAGCAATTATATTTTCATTTGTAGAGCTGTTTACTTAGAACAAGATGGAATAGGAATACACTGTTGTCTATTTATCATCTTCGAAACTCTGGAAAATTCTTAATCTGATATGATACCTCTTCAATATCTTTACCAAGAAGTTGAGATTCGGTGTATCGACATGATTCTCGTTATTACTAACCATATTTGGTAGTATATATTATATTAGTACCCTGTGCGATCCTTTTTCATTCATGATATTCGACTAACCAGGAATCAATGGAGCATTAAGTCGACCTGATGATACTTTCCTGGACATTTACAAAGGTAGACGTATGCTGATAGATTGATTGTCGACAAGTTTGCTCTGGTATTTTGACTAAGTGAGTGGCCGCTATAAAATCTGCGAATGAATTACAGGTGCAGAGAATAGTAAAGGGCCATTTATTTTGCATTTCAAGCTAGATCGTGCTCCTCGTTGTCAGAATGACGAGGTAAAGAGCACTATAATTTCGTAGTGATTGATTGATTCGCAATATCACTTGTGAAAAGGAGATGCAGGAAGATTGAACGAACACGGGGAGGAAATGTATACGTATAACGGGCGGGGTAATCCGATGGAACGGAAGCCAGAGTACAATATGGAGCATGAATCACATCCAGGAGCATGAGTCGGATCATTATACCTAGTCTCATGCTTAGCGCTAGCAATATCTCTACTACTGTACTCTATATACAAGGCGATGAAAATGTAAAGCTCTACTTGGTGAGATGTTGAATGAGCACATCGGATTAATTTCGGCAGACTGCTTCAAGGTCTTAGAGCGGCGAGGCCCAGGACAAGATTCAAAACAAAACGATCTTGGATTACTCTATAGACTTGAAATATTCATAAGATGATGCTAAAATACTTGAAGTTAAAAGAATAATTCTAAGAGGCGAGAATATTTCTGCTTTTTTGGAAGGAAAAAGAAAATTTACTAAATTTGATGGTGATATATTGTAGAATTGAGATCTGATGTCATAATCAGTCGTTTCTAACGTCAAAGCGTTTGTGGTTTAGTGGTAAAATCCATCGTTGCCATCAGAGTACCCAGTGTGAACCGGAGTACAATGATTCGATGGGCCCCGGGTTCGATTCCCGGCGAACGCATTACAAGGATTTCTTTTTTGTAGACCTTTTCTTTTTGCTTCCTCGTTCCTCTTTCCCTGATCTCTATTGATATGTGATGGTCGGTGTACTTCTGCGCGCTCTTGCTTATAGTAGATTAGCTTGCTTTCCCTTTGTAATCTTCAGGCCTCGTCTTTGAAGAGGTAAGTCAGATCCGGGCTTAACAAGGGGACATTATATGCCTGATTGTGTCTCGTGAGCTTGATCGTTGAAGAGATATTAGCGTAGCGCCAGGCTGTTTATTCAGTGGCTAACCGACTTTTAGCTTGATCTTTTTTACCTCTCGGACTACATATTGTAGCGTCATTTTCTTGAACAGATAATACTTAGAAACATTTCAATTATGCTCTTTACTAAGGAGAATAACCCGCATAGGACAACTATGAAGCGCCTAACTCAAAATGGTCGAAAGAAATCGTTAAATCGATCGCAGTGGGGTCTCATTATATTAGGGACCTTAATACATGTATCATCACCGAACGGACGGCAGTCCATACCTTCTCGACCGCGACCCAAGTTTGGTTCGAAACTAATGTAGTGGATTAGACCGTGCTGAAATCGAAGCTTAATTGTTAATCTGCGTAACGAACAACTTCCAAAGACCATGTTCGGTCCAGTCACCCCATCAGCTTTTAAATCTTTCGAGCAAGAGTCAGCTCTAGGGATATGACATTTGCTTAATTGTGTTGATTCGATCTTCATGCTCTGTATTTTGACCTCTTCCCTCTCCCCCAAAAATCAACAAAGAACCACCAGTAGTTCTCTCTTCCTTCAATCCTCTCTTTGCGCCTCAATCGGTCACATCTACTCCTTCATCGCGCTGTCGCCGTCCTCTGCTGGGCCTTCAATCGCAAGCACCCATAGAGTGCCCAACCTAACCCCCTACCACACCACTTCTTCGCCGTGGGCATTCTTCCCCTCGAACCTTAGATAGATACCGACCACCTACAGAAGTGCTGTGCCCAGGCAAGGTAAACTTCCAAAGAAGAAATAAAGAAGAAGAGAATGTCCAGATCTCGGCTGAACTTCGGTTCATGCCTCCTCTCCTATCTCTCCATCTGCTTCACCCCCGGTCATCCATTCGGCTCGTCTCAAGCATCCACTTCCCCGTGACATCTCCTGTTTCGAAACCTCAGCCAATAACCAAATTGCACCTATCATACAACCTATTATATGTATAGGCCTGACAGTACAGTATATATAGTCTTTTCGATGAGACAAGGTCAAAACGCGACGCTTGGCGGGATGTGACGAGGCAGGTTTAGACTAGGTGGGGTCTGCTCCAGGACGGGGACAGACTCGGACAGTATCATACTGTACTGTACAGCTGTACAGTACTCACCCGTATTTCAAGAGTGAGGAGTGAGTTCTGAGTTGTTGTGTTCTTTCTCTATTCTTCTTCTTCTCCTTCTGCTGCCTCAGTCCGAAATTGAATTTCGGGGATTCTCTGAGGTTGCAATTGGATTAATTAATTGGACAATTTGCTTGATGGTCTGGGGTCATCATCTGGGGTTATCAATTCTGAATTTCTGAGTCCAAATTAAAGCAATCGAGTTGAAGCAAGCTCCATCCTTCCGGAATTTCATTTCAACCTTCATTTTATTGTTTCGATTCTTTTTATCTCCTTTCAAAGTGGTAATCATTCTTTGCGGTACTTGAGGGGTACACTGGACATAGAAAGTCGACGAAAAGGCAAGAAAGACAAAGCAGTCTCAAGGATCTGAAGAAGGAATCATCATGGAGCCTCAACACATCTACACCAACATCCCGCTCTCCTCCTCGCGGGACCATGATTACGATCACGATGAAGAAGCCCTCTCGGCCTCGGCTACCGAAGTCGAAGAATCACTGATGGGCGAAGAGGAGAAAGGATGGAGTCGTCGAACCAGGAGCAAGAACGGGATTCGAGAAATATTATCCAAGAGGGAATCATGTGTTGCGATGTTCATGTCGTATCGCTGGATGCTCGATACCATTCTCCTGTTTGTGATTATCGGACTGCTGCTTCTGCTGAGACGGGATCAGAGTTGCTCGGAGAGGACAAAATGGCAGGTGGGAGGCGAGTATAATGGTACTGGGCCGATTTGTATGTTCTAATTCGTTTTTTTTTTTCGTTGATACCTTCTTCCTACCAGCCCAGAAGCCGAATCAAGGGGTGGGTTGGTACGAATATAAGTACAGGATCAAGAGACTGATAATTGATTCCCCCCAGTCTCTACGCACATCACCACCTTCCAGCCCGACATGCGCTTCTCCCCCATGAACCATTCCGCCATGTTCCTCCCCTCGACCCTCGACCTCTGGAATTCCCTCATGCCTATCGGGAGCGGCCTGCCCGCGCAGGACCCTTCGCATACCTTCTTCACCACATCCATGACGCACCAGCTACACTGCGTCTACATGATGGCGCGCATCTTCTCGGGCGTGACGCTGAATGCCACCACGGGTACGATGCCGGCTGGGGCGCTGCCGGAGGATTGGATCTTTCATTTCTCGCACTGTGTGGATTATCTGAGGCAGGCGGTTATGTGCAATGCGGATCTGGCGAGGGAGCCGCATGAGCCGGATGATTTGGAGGAGGGGAAAATGGATGCTGGGTGGTTGGCTAGTCATGGTGAGTTTTTTTCTGGCGCTGGTTTTTCAGGGGTTGTGGTTTGTTCTCCAATTATATGTAAATTTGAGGCTGATGAGATCCTGGTGTAGTTTGTAAGGATTATAGTCAAGTGAAGGGGTACCTCGAAGGTAAGTTATTGTTTGTTCTTGAGCTCTTATAATTGGTGCTGACACAAGAAATAGGGCAAATTGTGGATGGAGCGAGGGTGGTCCTTGCCATTGATGATTGAGCTTTGCGAAGTCGATAAATTGAGATTACATTTGATCGATAATATTTTTGTACCTCATATTAACCCAACCCAATTAGTGCTCGATCGATTTAACTATGAATAATAGGAGTCGCTGGTTGTCGAAGGCCTACTCCCCTTAACATCGCATTCCACATCTTCTGCTTCGTAGACCGGGTCTATGGGCTGCAAGAGGGTGCTAGAGATGATTTTTGCAATGATTGAAAGAGCTTTCATTGTGGGGTTCTAAGTAGAAGACTTTATCTGCTGGCAGCCTACTTAATTTTTCCTCGCGTGGTACTGTAGGCTGAACAAGAACATCGAACGCAAATAGATCAGGTGCGATATGTTCTTACAATCCCAATATCGATTGATATGGAATTCATATATGATTGGGAATAAAAACATGTCAACTCGCCTCGCTACTTACGTGTCATGACAGTCCCGTAGTTTCAAGCTCACCTATTTCAAAAGGTTGAGCAGCTACGAGGTGTCGGTGAAAAATGGAATCTACCAACTGAAATGAAAGAGTTGGTTGAGATATCTACAGCTCTGTATCCCAGCCATCAATAATTTCTTGCCGACACAATGTAGTGTCGTCCATGACTTCTACATTTGTGGACGCACATGTATCTGTTTGTAGCCTTCAAGTATAATCACCAGCTCAGGGGAAATAAACTGAAATACAGTGAGATGGGATACCGGGATATCCACTGGAGAGATGATTTTAAAGTTGCATTTGAGTCTACATATGAAACCCCAACCTCAACGACGTCCACTCAGCACTACTTCTTCCATCCACACCAGCCTCCTCAAATCAAGCGACCTCGAACCGAAAAGAAAACCTCATGCACTGTAATCGACTTCTTAGTTCCCACAACCGAACGATTTGCAAGGACGTCCATTCTACCACTCAATGGAGATGCTGAACTTGTAACCCTCCTGTTCAGCCAGAGCGGCAGCCCGCTCCAGGATAGAAGCCTCATCCCGCTTCCACTCGATGGAGATGCTAAACTTGTAGGCTTCAGCCTCCAGATCGCGAGCCACATTTCCATAGTGGCAGCCCGTGTCATCACACACCAAGCTGAACTTGTACGCCTCGGCGGCGATATCACGCTTGGTGTTGTCAATGCTGAAGCCCTTGGCTCCGGCCGGGAGCTTGCAGGCGATGTCAAACTCGCCGGTAGGGTCCGGGATGCAGGCGCCCGGGAGATTGGACTCAAAGACTGGTGCCGAGCTGGCATCAGTGGAGGTGTACTCGCAGATCATCTTGCGGGATGCGGCGTCGTCGTTGAGAAAGTGGCATTCCTTAGGGATGTCGCTGCGCGCAAGGAGCGCGGAGCCTGAACCTATGTTGGGTGAGTATAAATTTTGAGGATATGAGCAGAGAATGTAGAACTCACTAGCGACAGGAGCGGCATTTGCCATGGAAGCAATGAGAGGGAGGAAAGCAATGATGTTGGATTTGAACTGCATTTTGAAGGTTTGGAGGTGGGCAAGTGTTGAAGAGGTATTCAAGGAAGAGAGAAGTGGACTGGTTGGAAGTGCTGAGGAGAAGTGTGTTTGGATCTGTTGATGTTGTGTTGAGTGATGAAAAAGAAGAATGAGAGGGGCGAACACAGCCTTCTTATACTCCAATTCTTGCCATCCTGTTCCGTTCTATCTGTATTCCTTCCCGGTCGAAAGTTCAAGTGTTCAGAGTCTAGACTGATAGACTCAGTATGCAACTCAATCTCATACTTTTGAACTTTCAGCCCTTCCAATACATCAATGCAGCAAGGATATTTCACCTGGGCGTAAGCATTGGAATCATCTTGGCCTTCAGCTTTGAAGTTATCACGAGCACGTCGGTCGATTGATAGAAAACTTGGCGATGTTTACGTGGACGATTTGTTGGAGGCTACAAGGTGCGTGCATTCAATCCTTACTTGAATCTGACGGAGAAAGTAGGAAAGAACTCCTCTCATGTAGTCTGACAGATAAGAGTCTTGGGAGCTCCACTGGTGCTGGTTTGTTGATGTTGATTCAGTCAGAATATCATCTGTTGTCACTTGTCGATGATGCTAATATTCTAAAACAACATGAGCCTTGGAACACTGGAACACCGAAGCCTTTGCCGATTTTGGTCACGGGTGTAATATCTCTAATTGACGAAGTCGTCCTATTCGACCACCTTTTTCACTCTTAAATTATCGCTTTCTTGGGATAATTAATTCACTCTAAAAATTGTCACTTTTTTCCTTGAGGTAAGCTTGACGTACTTCGTATCGAGGGTACTTGGTAGTTTACATTTCTATCCATAGTAAGCTGCCATTTACGCTCATATTCAGCTCCGCTACAATAGGAAGTTCACTATGTAGAACTTCATATAGAGAGACATGTGTCTCGGCCTCATCGTACCTAAGAGGCAGGCGATCCCTAGGCACGCATCAAAATATACTCAGATTTTTTGATTACTGCTGATATAATACCGTCACGTTGGAAACCCTAGGTTACACTGCATAGTTTAAGGCGGAGCTGATGTATTCACACGTCAATAACCGTTAGCGAGAAGAACGCCAAGCTATATGATAATATGCAAGTAGTAAGCTTTGCCCCTGTATTGAAGCGAACGGGGGAGAGGCCGGGGAAAGCTCGCGTTTTCGTCCGAAGAACATGAGCGTGAGATTGTACGATAGGTGCAGGAACGAGACGACTTGCGGCTGAGCATAAGCCAAAATTAAGCATGGGTATGTCCTAGTACCTGAAGACGATAGTAAGTAAGATCGAGAGCGCTTCTGTGAAAATGCCAAACACTTGGTAGATCATAGATGAATCTCTTGCATGTCTCGGCCCTTTTGTCAGCTGTAACCATAACCAGTAAACTTAGGGCCTTGTATGAAGGCTGAAAGTGATGCATATGCTTGCTGAACGATGAAGTAGCTGCCAAGTCTGTATCCCAAGCTAGATAATACCTTTATCACCATGTTTGCTTCCCCATTTTCGTGTCCCTTTACAATCCACTGCAGTATGTCACTCAAATCAAATCGAAGCAAAGACCATCTCCTTCCATTTGGAATTGCACCCTACTCAGCAGTTCCAGCTTCAGAAAATGAAGATGGAAGTCTCTACAGCCCAGAAATAGTTCATCCCCAACGATTCACCACACTTCGAAGACTGCTTCCATACTTCATCCATCTGCTTCTCCTATCTGCCTACTCTGCAGCCTACATTCTGTCGCGGAGTTATGTTGGGGTCGTAGACTCTTTAGGAATTCCGCATGAGCAGAAGGTGTTCGAGGTTAGCACATCACTCAATAAATCCTCGGCTCGGCTATATGCTGGCGAGCCAAGTGATGAATTGGAAGCCTCATGGCACAAATTACTGAAAAGTACGTTTCCTATCTTTCTCAAGGTCACTTCCACTGACCTCTGGCGTTCAGATGCGAACATTCGTGTTCCTGAAGACGAAATCAAGCGACTTGATAGACTGGACCAATCTGTTCGGTTTACCGATGGCTCAGGATACTTTGCTCAGATGACTGTCTACCATCATCTACATTGTATTGTAATACCTCCCTTTATTCGTACCAATGGCATTCCCTCTTTTATTAACCAAAGCAATAGAAAAGGCTTCATAAGTTCCTTCATGTCGAGCATTACTGGCCGAACGTCACTGCCGAAGAACTCTTCCTCCTGCGTGCACACAACTGTATTTCTCCCATACCCCATACACTCTGGATTTTTAAAAGTCCTCAGATATCTTATATCTAACATATTGTTACCGAGAAGTTCATTGCCTCGATACCCTCCGCCAGGCTATCATGTGTCAAGGTGACACATCCCTCATAACATTCAAATGGGGCACAAAACAGCCAGTTCCCCTCGGAAATTTCTCCTCGCCGCATACGTGCCGCTCCTGGGAAGCTCTCGATACGTGGAATGAGGAAAGGCATGTTGATGTCTTTCAACCTGGGCTCGTAGTTCATCCTTCACTTGGTAAGATAAAACCAGATGGCGAGACAAGGAGAACAGAACTAATGGTCGTGCTCCGTATAGGACCTGCTTACGGCGTGCCTTTGGAGCGTGAGGGGACAGGGGTTGTGATCGAGTAACGGACATTTTGCTGCACAAGAACTAGTCTCTGACTTCGACTTTAAATAGTGTGAAAGACACGTTATGATAGTACTCACCATTGATAGGCGCCCAATGACAAAGCAAAGCAAAGCAAAGAATAAATACTAAATTTTTCTATCTTCACATCACTTCCTACCCAAAGCTACCGCGGTTTTGTATGTAACTGTGTATACTTATCCTCCAGCTCATGTTCTTGCCCATAGTCATAACATCTTTCCGCGACTGTCACAAATGCTTCCCCACTGCCAGCGCTTTCTGTTCGTCCAAGCTCGTCTCTGACGCCAAATTCTTCATTTTTCCTGGTCTCAATATGCCAGAGGCCAATGCCACCTCCACTGTTTACCCAATTTGAGTCTGAGATCGTTCCACCGGCTCTAGGATGTGACTGCTGGCGTTCGGGGGTTGCTTCGTTATGCATGCCACCAAGCTTCATGTCGATTATTACTGCTTGGAAGAATGGTGCGTTTGCGACGATGCAGGCGCAGGCTATTTCTATGCTAGCCCACTGGAACAGTATTAGTTAGAAGGAGAAGGTGAGGGAATTGAATTGTTACGTACAAGAGAGCGGGTCTTTTGGGCATCGTCCCGGAGGATGAGAGGGAGCCGGACGATGGTTGTGATGATAATCAGAGAGCCAAGGGCAAATAAGATGCCGAGTCGTAGGAGTCTGTAAACTGTCAACACTATAGCAACATCACAGGAGTGGTTGTTATACCTTGAGAGATCCAGACCAGCCTGTCTGAGAAAAGAGATGGGAAATACGATGAGGGCAATATCTGTAATTATATTTGAAGCCGCCAATGCGAGAAGGTTCCCCCGAGCTTTGCGGCATTGAACTACATGATAAAGTTAGCATTGGATCGTATCAACATGCAATGACCCTAAATTACCTCCAGCTTGGTCTCCATTCCATACCCTATGAAGTTGAACATTAGCACATGACAACCCAGAATCACTCAAGTCGAAAAATACTAACAGGTCGAGGGGTCGACACTCTAAAAGAGTGGCTAACAAAATTGCTACAAAAGAGATGTAGAGGAGGTATCGAATCCAGAGACCAACACGTTGATAAAATGGAAGGCTTTTGCAGATTCGAAGGTACAGCTCAAGAAGGCACATTTTCATACACCATAAGCTACGACAGTTAGCTTCATTTGAGGCTCAATCACGACTATACGTACAAAAGAGCATAGAATATTCTTCCTGGTACCAGGAGCTTCTTCGACAGCGAGACAGTGGCTGGGTCGTTGGCGGCTGTATCCGACCAGGCTATTGACAATGCGCGGCCCAGTAGTGGCAAAACCGAAAAGGCCATCCAAATATCATCGACATGCCATCTCTGATGACAAGAGACGTGAGCTTTACATCGATAAACGATGCGATACGTCGTCCGAGTGGTAATACAGATGAAACACAGGGCACTGGTCACGACGACCTGAACCACGCCCCCGGTGCTCATCGAGCGAAAAGCTTTCGACGTGCCTGCAGTACGCAGACGCGTACTAAGCACTACTGAGAATCATTCGCTGTATAGAGGTCATCCAGAGCCAAATAGTGAGGGCAAGAGGAGAGCAGAAGCCCCATTGTCGTCGTGAAGTCGTTGCGAACAAAATATCTTCATTTCCGCCCTTCCACACTTTGTCGAAACGGATGGCGTAGTCGTTCTCAGCTGGACAGCACTAGGCTAAGTAGCAAGAGATTGCGCCCCTGGAGGGATAAAGGGCTATGTCGGTGATATTAGCTCACGCGATTCATAATCGGGATGGGATCTGTCCTATCATGAAGAAGCGGCCCAAGATGGCGGGAGGAGGGGGGCCCCAAATAAGAGACTCCGTCCCGCCGTTCTGGGCTGGTGGGTACTTTGAAAGATGGGGTATGGGGATGTGAAAAAGTGGGCCTTTCTCAACCATTTTCAAAAGGCACGTCTTCATATATTTTACCTATGCGATAGTTTGTATTGACTTATATTCTCATATGAGATCATCGAGCGGCGAACGAGATAAGCTGAAGTGACTTAATTTCTAAATATCACGTGATGTAATACAAATGCAGAATGTAACGCTACGATATGAGAAGGCTGTTGCCCAAGACACGTGAACGGGCAGCGTGATTGATTGTCAGCTGCTAATGGATTGTAAAGTCAAGGGTTTGAAGGAATTATTGTCAGTTGGATGTTAACCCCTATTTACCTCGGCTATAGAAGCGAGGGTGTCACCGCCTCTGATCGCTCCTCTCTGATTGAATTGTGGATCTTCTCAAACGGTTTGAGGAATGAGTAACAACTAATCATGGTGCTCATTGCCACATTCAGAGGGACTCTTGCTTATTATTCTCTGAACTTACGACTGAAGTCTGTATGTTAGTTACTAAATAATAAATATAAATATAATTTCCAATTCCCACATTACAGGTTAGCACAGCCATTCGCCGGAATGCTCGCGTGTGAGGAACTCGCATGAAGCCAGGAAGACTTATTTTCTCATATGTGCACGATGATTGAATAGGTCTGAATATCAAAGGTATCTACTTCGATCATCATACGTTTAACGCCATCTATCTAATCATTCTTATGACAACCTAGAACTCCTAAATGTACAGAAAACATCTCCAAAAACTCGTCTATCATTGTTGATCTCCATGTACAACATTAACCGTTACATTGTTACCGTTACCATCCTGCCTCCGATATGGTTCATATGCACTGTACGCTGGAACCAAGCTCCCATACTCATCATACTGCCCTCCTTGCATCTCCATCCTGTTTCGATACAGCACTCTGGTGCGGCGCCTCTTGATGCAACAACTCAAAGCACAGAGGAGAATAAACACTGCAACAATAGCGGCCCCGATACCAACTTTCATGGCCAGAGACCAGTTACTTATGGCATTTATAATATGGGTATGGTTGGTGTTGGTGTTGGTGTTTGTGGGCGACAAGCTTGGATTTGTCTGCGTTGCACCACTCGCACCTCCTCCAGTTGCTGTCGCATTCCCAGTTGAACTTGTACTTGGCACTGGGGTTGCTATTCCAACTTGGCTGACGATTGTTGCCAGGAGTGACGTTGGCACATGTTGATCGGCGGGTTCACAGAGTCCTCCACTGAGACCACTGGCAGGATTGACTCCTATCATACCAGTTTCGCAGCAAAAGTAACCCGATGGCTTCTGGAGAAACATATTCCACGTGCTGTTCGCGCAACGCGGGAAGTTTAGAACTGCTGTGTTGCAGTCGGCATCTAGAATCCGCGAGACATTATTATTAGACTTGACCAACAAGTATTCTGGGAATCGTAACGGCTTACCAGTCGGGCAACAATAACTTGCGTACGTAGAAGAACTAAAGATACATGTTTGTCCTGCAGGACAACATGCTGGATTGAAATCTTTGGATGGGCAGGTTTCAGATGCAGCAGCTGGACATGACGGGGATGCGGTACCGAAGAGGGCGAGAGGCCACCCGCCTTGATAATCTGCCCTTTCGGACAAATGCTGGACACCTGGAGGAGCAAGAGATGAGGCTCCAGCTGTCGAGAATAGAGGGGTACATAAAGTTAGAAGAATGAGAAGCATTGTGATATTGGAATAACAGAGTTGAGTAATTGAAAGGAAGCTTGAGGACTACTTCCGCTGGTTGAAAGTACTCACATATATACAATAGTCCAACACATTCGAGCTTGTAGGACATATTCGCTTCTCAAAGAAGTTAGAGCTCGCAGCAGGGCTTGGCATATATCGATTGGGCTGTGCGACTAAGAATATAGTACTGACTTACCACGTTTTGGGCGAGGTGAGCAGTTGGAGAGTAGTCATTTTTAGCGGCGTTCTGGAATGTGGTGGGGGCTGAGCCGGCCTTCCTTTCAATCTGAACCGCGCAAGGCAGACCACACGCTTCCTTTCCTCGGTTAATCGAGGCTTTTGAGCAAATGACCAGCTAAGGAATATTTCCGCATGCACTGATTCGGAGGGGCAGTGATGAGAAAGTGCAAACATTGTTGTTGAAGTCCCCCGAGAGAGATCGAGACGGAGCTTTGGAACTACTGCTTGCGCTTAAAGGACATGATCTCCAGGAATGCCTTGGCGCTGGGTAGCGCAGTTTATGTTCATTCTGTACCAAACGTCTTTTCGATTGAATATAGAGGTGGGAAGCCTACCGCTCTCCATCGGTACATTTAAATGACTGCTAGGAAGGTTCAACTCTGAATGGTCCTAAGTGGGCTTTGAGGTCGCGTTTCCTCATCCCTGTTCATGTCCGCCCACTTGAATTGCCCTCTCTGGGCAGTAACCTAGGCAGCTCCGGGTACCGGTTTTTGAAACACCTTCGTTGGGTTATACAGATCTCTAGTCGACTTTAACCTATCCCGACTCAAAGAAAGGCTGTCATTTTCCAGCATCACTCAAATATGCAAGAAAGATACTTTAATGCCAGAACCAACCTGAGCGTGAAGTTCGTCGACGAGTAAGTTGCCCTTCCCGTCTTTCAGGAGGGGCTTCCGAGAAGTTTGAGATTGACCGGAGGATTCGTAACAGCATCAAGGCGATAGCACGGAAAACAAGTGATGCAATATCCAATCAATCTGTCCTATATCGTGGATAATATCTTCAATACTAGTTCCTAAAAATGTTGCCGAGGGACAGCATCTGTATCAAGAAGACAAGACTACCCATACCGATGCCCTCCAAGCATATGGATAGAAAAATCCGGGAAGGCAGTCTTATTCTCTTTCATCTGTTTCCTCAGATCATCCTGCTCAAAACTCATGCTTTCTAGCGTAGCCTTTAGCCTGTGATATCGACACTGATTGCTCACCTCATCCAGATAGATTTTGTCCATCTCTCCGTTCTCGTCATCTCGCTCGGCACTCGGGCCGTAGATGACTGCCAAAGCCTTCAGATTCGGCATATATTCCCTGTATGGCTCCTCACTTGCTTCCCATCCGCGCTTGGATATTTGCGTATCGGATATATCTGGAGGCTTTGTGCCCTCGGCATAGTCGGGATTATCTTTGATGTGCCGCAGCATTATGTCAACTGTCATTGCACGCGTTGTGCCTGGCGTAATTTCCTTGATAGTTGGGGTACTATTGTGTGGCTCCAGGACACAGGGCTGCGAAGAATAGGGATTGATAACAACAGTTAAGTCCTCATCAGCGGCGATGCAAAGAAGCGACATCCACAGGCAATCACCCTCAACAGTTTCTACCAGCCAGCACCACCAATCGATAGCGAAGTGCCGGACACCACTCAGGAACACACGGAAATCGTCATACGCATCGTTGAAGTCATTCCTGGGAAGGCCCGAATTCGGCGGTGCAGCTCGGGAGATGCACCGCAGAAAGAAAAAGTCGTCGATATGTCCGTCCGCAAAGTAAAAAGTATCGTGAGCCTTGTTCACGTAGATATATGTCCCATCTTGCTTATGCTGACGTTTGACATCGGCATATGGCCACAACGTCCAATGCTTCAGTGCGATTTCTCTTGACTTTCGGCAGGTGTGTAAAAGAGGAGGGATTGGATGTCGCTTTGATGCAAGGATCCGGAGAACTGCTGGTTGGGATGGCGGTTTCGAATCTCGTCGTTTCGGTCGTTTGTCTTTTGCAACTCTGTGGATTTGTGTATGTAGGCATCCGTATTGTTCGCAACCAAAGGTCCATATTCTGGCTTGGATCTCAGGGGGCATCGAGGAGAAGGCAGGGAAGGCTGATGCCGACGTTGCCCTTTGACCTAAGCTAGTCCTTAAACGGGTCCTGGGTCTGGGAGGGTACGAATTTAGTACACTACATCTTGTTCGAGGGATTAGGTACCTACTTTGAAGCCATATTTTGAGCTTTCGCGAAGGAAAATTTTGTGAGATGCAGTGGAAACAAAAAACACGTCGAGGAGATGAGGTCGACGCGATGATCTGCACTAAATCCACCTTCGGAAAGCCTGAGATACGTTGGCACGTGCACTTTCCAGGCTTTGCTCGCTTAAGTTACAGGGCATTCCAGGCCAAGAAGTACCAGCAAATGGGTTTCAACTGTTTCGCTGGTCCTATGACTGTGATGCGCTATTTGAGCCTTTCCCCGACTGTTAGGATAATTCTCTAGTGGTCTGGTTTGGTAAGAGGTAGTCCCTTGGCTCGCCTAGAGCGAATGTATTACAAGATGCATGCGCCTTGTTCTGTCTTATTAAAGTCGAAAGGCCTTATATCGAGTTCCCAAGGAACAAAAAGAGGCCAAGAACAGAATTGATAATGAAAAACAAAGTTGCTACAACATTGTGAGCCTCGAGTTTATCTCGGGCATACCGCAGAGTAGAAATCTGCCCCCTCAAGGAGCTTGGCAAACTCCTGAGGGCCCACTAGAACGTGATGTACCTTTTCCCACCTCGAGAGCCATACCACATGAGTTACTTCATACACCTTCGGAAGTTGCATCCTGACCTACAGGAGGAACCACATTCGTGCTAACATAGATACAGGAATTCCTCTATCATGTTTCGTCCATCCAAATGCCACACTCGTAGCTCCGGCCACACCACCTCTCATTCGAGCCTGGAGCAAATACCGGGACGTTTCTTGCCGGCGAAACCTTATGGAGTGTATTGAATGGGTTCGCTCCGATCAATGCGCTACCATTAGCGGTAGTAGTGAAATGGGCTCCTGGGAGTTGAGATGGAATGCCAGTAAAGGGCGAGCGGAAGACATAGATTGTGGTTATGTCAAGTCCGGGGAAGTTAGTGACAGAGTGGCTGTACAAAACACAGCACACATGTTAGTGTACTACTGCAAAGAAATTATGAGAGTCCACTGTAGCTAATCCTGTTAAACTATACTTGTGGTGCAGCAGGCGATTTGGAGCGAGCACGTCGATCACTGCGACATTGTTGTACCAATACGATAAATCGATCTTGGTAATCAATAACTTTGCATTGCCTTCTCGCGTTAGTACATTAATTATGCCATTGAGGAAGGCCGCTCATGGGAAACCATGGCGATAACCGGTTCAGGCGATCGCAAGTTGATCGACCAGGTAGAAAATATCCCCACAACAAGAGTCGTGCAAACCAATCCTGGCAGTCAACTCAACACCTTGTTTATAATAAAAATAACCCGTAGTATTGATCCCGAATTTGGCTGGAGTCGCCCTAGCATAGTACATTAGTTGGTCACCAGGACATTACAATCTGAGTTTGCCGAGAGGAGACGTCAAGTGGACCGAGTAAATGAGAAAGGTTTATCGAAATGAGAACTTTGCACATCCCAACTCAGCATCCGAGAAATGATATAGAAAGTAGCGTCGATCGCCAACCTAAGCTTGAGAGTACTTTCATAATTTGCTCGGCCGGAGACCGCATACCCAATGATGGAAGTGGTAGCAAGGATGTGGTGATGGATTTAGGGGCCGTTATCTCCTAGCACATAATTTCAGGAACAAATCAGCAGCCAGTACAGCATTTAATATGTTGTCATGATCCAATCAACTTCATCGTCGAACATGGTTTGCCAGAAATTCTCGTCGAGTTGGAAATTATCCCGGCCAGAAATCTGGTTGAGAAAATCCGGGGCTAATGATTGGTTGTCTTCTAATCCATTGGATTGTTCTGGCCGGTTGGAATGACGAGGACAGTTTCTAGAGTATGGCCTCGCAACCGGATTCCCATGGGCTTTCACATGCCGCATATGTCGAAGGTACCGATCAAAAATCTCATGTTCGCCGTGGGGAGTCCGACGCTGTAGAATGGCCTCGAACTTCGCAATAACAAGATCCAAAGCGTTTGTACAATCGAGAACTTCGTGAACATGTCGAGTGTCCCAGCCATCTACTTTACATACTGCTAGCTTCGCTCCAAGGATGAGAACGTAACTGGCAAAAACCCATCTAAAAAAGGCGAAGCTTGTTGCAAAGGGCGAGTTTTGCGAAAAGTTAGAGTCAAAGAATGTTTTGACGGCCATGAGGCATGAATAGAGAAGGTTTAAATGATAAGATTTGTCGGAGTCTGGATGAAATGCCCGATAGAGACCGATTTCGTATAGGCTTATCTCAGCCATTTGGTAGCAGACAACAAACGTGTCTAGAGCATGTATTACTTTTCTACTCTTTTGAGGGATAACGATGAGCACTTACAGTCTTCGACCGCCTCTGCTGACATGCCTTCTTTTATATACTGTAGTTCGAAGTGCAGTGACTTAATGAACATCTTTACTGGAACAGTGCTTAACCCCAGATTCGGGTCAGTGAAGGCCGTACTAATTTTTAGGACAACATTTTGGACTGAGACCAAAGGGAAGATGATCAGATCGCTTTCATATTCTTGTAGTTCTGTCAATGTTTTGCAGACCTTTTCAAGATGTTCGGTAAACTGTACTGGCTCGATTCGCCTACAGCTTGATGTTGTTCTAGTGATAGTGTCAGCTTATCAGTGTGTCTGCCATTGGATCTAGAGCAGAAGTCAAGAAGAAAAAGAAATGCATACATTGCCGAGAAAAAGAAACAACCAGCAAGGGCCCTCCATTCCTCTAAAGTTCTCGTAGTAACTGATGACTCAGCTGGTTCGTATTGTTGCTTAGTTAGACCATCCGGGCCATCAAGCCATATTTTAGGGCGACCTCTAGGAGAGTGTGTACGATGGATACCTAGGTTGACTGCTAGAGTCCTAGCTAATGAGAGTAAATTCATAACCTGCGGATTGGCTACCGAGTGATAATGATACCTGGTGATAACTTAGTGAGGAATTCAATGGATAGAGTATTGAAAGTGATTGAGCCGAAGGTATGTAACCTGAGAACTAACCAAGTGATATGTACTAGTAACGCTTGAAGTAGATCCAAGCTTTTCTCACCGCGAAGCAAAAGCCTTGTACTGAATTCTTCCATGAGTTTCCACCCCAGCGCCTCCTGACGCATCGCATTTTGATACGATGCAGCAGTAATGACAGCTTTCCATAACATTGGCCGTTCTTGCCGTAGACTGTTGCAAGTTGCGTTGATTGGAATGACGACCCACGGACACTGAGGAGCCATCTGGGTTCGGTATTCCAGTAGTATAAATGATGCATCTTTGTTCTCAAAGTGGAAGCCAAACGTATCTGGTTGAGAAAGAAATGAATCATAGGGGAGCAAGGTAGTGGTTGGTATTGAGACAAAGCTATGCTGTAGTGCAGATCTTGGCCGGTTGTCTGTATTCATATTCATGTTTGTGGAGTTGATGGGCCGAGGTTGATGAGGTATTTCTGGTGTCTTGGATAGAGATGTCGAGAACTCCGGCAGCTGCTGTTGCGGCTCATCGCGCACATCTGGACGATTCGGACCGGTAAGTAGTGTCACAAGTGTATCCAGTTTATGCTCTAACTGAGCTACTTGACTGAGGACAAAATTGAGTATCACATAGACATATTATGGTGTAAAAGTCTCACGTTGGTCTCTTTCGAGAAGGTGTAGATGATGGTTGACAAACCTTGTCCAAGCGGTGGCACCTACGTTATGTCAGAACAGTGAAGATAGCTGATTATGAAATCTTGGGAGGAGCTATAGTACCTGTGACATTTTCCCCTTTGCAGATGAGGCACACATTTGACCTTGGCTTTCACGCAGGTGCCGCAGGCTCGAATTCCGAGTTGCTTGATGCCTACGAAATTTGTCTCTGCGGCAGCATGTGCGGCGGAGGGCTCCATTTCTGTTCCTGACATCTTATTGTAAAGACAATGGGAATCGCGTTAATCGGCATATCCCGTTCGAATAAACCTCTACCTGAACTGAGTCCATGTATGTATGGAATACTGAGCTGCAGGATTTGGACAGTTCGAAGTATTCCAAGTGGAGCGGGGTCGGGAACCCCGTTTCCGTGCTGACTGATCATCCTTTCGTAATCCCTTTGTCAGCCAAACATTTTATGATCCTTCACACATATAACCTGGAAGCTCATATATATACTATACTTCGAGACCAAGTTCACCTGTTCAGAGTGAGAAAGAGACCCTAACAAGGATGAACTTTCTTGATTAAGAGATAATTTGAAGGGCTTAGAGTAGCCTTTTCTTTGGGTTCAGAGTAAGGAATGGTTCCTATCTAGTGGTAATTATAACCACGTCCCTGTGGGTGATGAGTGCCTCTCTAAGCTCATTTTCTGGAATCGGAATAGCATATGAGTACTATTGGCAGAAGCGAAATAAATACCACGAAAATGCAAAAAAGATTATCTGATAGTTGCTTGTACAGGGATGTGTGCGTCGACACGTACAAGGGGGAATATGGCAAAGCTGTACATTTACATTTCTACCTCTAGTCAGTTTGTTTTTTTGTTTTTCTTGAGCCTCTGGACTTCCCCTCAAGTAGTACAGTATCTCTAATATTCAGAGTGGTTGCAATCAGGAATTTAGTGCTTCTTGCACCCAAGCTGTTGTCCTCTCCAAGCGAGATCTCGTCACTCATCTCAACACTTGATAGTTGGTTCTCTTTCAACGGGCTTGATTCCGAGGAGCAGCTCCTATTTTTTGACAGCAGAACAAGGTCTAAACTCGGCAATCAATACAGTACTGTTATACTTTGGTATTCGGCGTATCAGTCCCGCCAAGCTTTCTCGCAGGTTCTACGCTAGCAGGGGGGTACCACCAATGAACTCATAATGCGCGCGCGC
>QYAL01000117.1:0-95791 GCA_003988805.1 Ploettnerulaceae sp. D365
CAAGCTATACAGGTCTACAAGCTATACAGGTCTAAGCACAGACCATCTAACTAGCTCTATTGGTGCCTTACGTGACAGGCAACGAGTATGACACTGAACCCTTATTTATTCAACATGTACTGTATTTGTTGACCTGAATGGAGTCGTGTGTGCCACTCCGGAAGATTAATGCTGATTCCGCTCGCTTGCCATGCTGGCAATCAATCAATCTGGCTACAGAAGCTGGATACATGTACATGTACATGTAGTAAAGGTAAAAAGTGAAGGTAAAGGTGGAGGTGGAGGTGGAGTACCTAGTTGATTACAGTATTACGATCGATACTGTAAACGAGCTCGATAGGATGGCCGGCTTGCATGGATAGAAAGCCTCCCTTTCAACTTTCAACCTTCTGTAGCGATGCCCCGATGTACAATAATTCCAAGGAAGATAATATTTCATACTGTAAGTACAGTAGACACAGCTGGACGAACAAGTCCCTACGTACTGTTATCATGACCGGGCATGCTCGTGGGTAGTTTTTCCTTGAAGAAGAGTTGGATGCATGCGCATGGGCAAGGGCATGTTACTGTAGTAGATTACAGTAAGCGGTGAGCCCCTCTTGCCAATCCGCCCCATCGATATCCATTCCCATGCTATTACAGTACAGTACTTGAAGGCCTTCACTATGGGCGATTATTGAAGGTCAGAACTCATCGTCGATTAACCGCATGTACTCATACATACCAAAACCCAGTTCAATTGAAGTGCTTGATCTGGGTTCTTGGTCTTGGCCAGCTTCCGCTCTCTATTGTATCATAAGCCGAAGCAGCGGCGACCCGAGTAAACACGTTGTAAAATGTTCATGACTCACGAGTCACGTATAGGAAAAGGACGTCCTAGGCTATATAGTAAATGATGAGCGGAATGAGTTTTTGTCTTGATCTTCGTTCAATGTTCAATGATTTACTGTACAGTACTGTAAGTCATCCAGTCGGGGCGTCCTCGTGTCGGTTTTCTGAGTGCAGCCGAGGTTACATGTACAGTACTGTAATCGTTAGGGCTTTGGCTTTGAATGCGCGATTTCACTGCTCGGCCCGCTACAGCAGCACGCTGTGTTGCCCAAGTACAGTACTTCGTACGTACAATAATCCCAGCTGGTGCGCCCATGTTTCGCAGGGCAGGGCAGGGCAGTACTGTAATAATATGTACTGTAGTCAGTAATAATAACGTATCATCCACCACCATCGCATCGTGAATGACGATAATTCGCAGCCCAGCAGTCCAACAGCCCCGCTGAGCTGAGCTGTGACAAGATTTGTGATAGGCTTCTCTCGATAGGACGGTGGATAGGCTTGTCCAGCTGAATGGTCAAGGTCAAGTAGTGGAAAGAAAGGCTACAGCCTACAAGTACAGTACAGTAGTACTGTACAGTTGTAGAGCCGAAATTCGTGATTATTATTCCTTTGCCCCTTTGCCCCTTTGCCCCTTTGTCCCTTAGCTTCTCTTCTCTCCCTTGTCCCCTTGTTCCCTGCCTGCAGCAAAGTCAAGGCACCGTCAAGATGCAGCCGTGCCCGAGGTGCGTCTGCATCTGCATCTGCATCTGCATTTGAGCCTTGCATGGATAAGCCCTGACCCATCGCTCGAATCGATCCGCGCCGCTCTTGCGTTTGCCTTTGCGGGCGGGAATGCAGCGATTATGCAGTACGAAGTAGAGACACGGACTAGAGCGGATACTCGCATGAATAGCAGGTCAAGTGACGTCGGAAAATAGCTTGGCATCTATCATATGGGCGGTGTAATGAAACAAACCCATCATCCAGCGCTTCTCCACACCCTTTGATTTGCTGGAAATTATCATGCGAAGAATAATAATGACTGACGAGGAGTTCCAGGACGAAGACGGACCAGGGTACCAAGTGAAAACGAAGTACATGTACAGCAGCAGCATGATGGGGAGATGCAAGATGTGTTGTCAAGATCCAGGCAGGGCCCATTGAAATGTTGGTACTTCGTACTTCGTCAACAGAGTCCTGTGGTTCGCCATCTCCGGTCTTGGCTCGATGATGATGGTTAACAGACTCCTATTATAATTGGTCCCGACGGTTTGTGTTGGGCGGCCGGATCCGGGTAGTAAGCCGATGTACGAAGCACAAAGTAGACACATCTCCTGCCTACACATGCACATGCACATCGCCAGAAAAAGAAAACAAAACCCTTGAAGGAGAAAACTCAAATAAATAATTTACCCCATAAATAACAGTATCATAGAATGCTGCTGTCGATCTTGCCAAAATGTGATGTTTCTTGCGCTCTTCGTGTCTAAAAATGTTGGATTGCGGAATGTATTGTACCAGAGGAGGGCAAAATTGTTATATCGAGCTCCAGAGGCGGCTAAGTTCTTCACGAGCTCGTTTGCGTTAGACTGCTAGCTATACTTTGTACCGTACAGTGGCTTTGTCGAATGCCCTATTACAGTACCTACTGTACTAGAGAAGCTAATTGTTGCTTGAGGCTCGGGCCCGAAGGGATGTTTATCGAAGAAGCCACCATTGAAATAAAGGAGGCTCGTGCGACGAAAATGATAGAAAGTGATACTGTAATACTGGAGTCTCTCGACATTCCACAGATGTCTGTCTGGTGTGCTGTGTCTCGGGAAGTCCCTCTGGTGCCAGAAGGCCGGGTTCCACGCTGCAGCGCCAGAATAATGCGTGTGCTCGAGAGACATGAGTCTGAGAATCCGAATCGCGGAAGAATGAAGTGCGTGGGAAACGAGGAACGGGGAACGAACAATAGAAATGAATGTATCACTACCGGTTACACGGTTTCAGCCCGTCTTCCATTCTTCCTTCTCTCGCCTGGAGCGGTTCATAGGTATGATAGTACTGTACTGTATCATTGTTACGTACCACAACCGCCATCGCTAGAATCCCGTGAACCAGGATCGGGGGTGATCGCCTTCGGGTCGTGCCACTGCCTTCTACCCGCCCGTCATGGGGACGCACCATGATTCTTCCTACTGTACACGAATCTGCGGGTCCCCTCATTCTCCAGGCGGAATGTTCGTACAGTAGTAGGCAATGTAAATAAATTACAGACCACTACTGTACACTAGGTTGCATAGGTGGATACTGTACTGGTGCATCTGAGCAACTTTGTGTGCCATAGCCCAGTTGCGCTATCGAATCAAGCTCTGTCGAGCCGCCCCCTCCCTGTTTGTTAGTAGATGTTGATGTCTCGTATGACAAGCTCGATGTAGGTTGTGTTGTTTGCCTTGAAGGGATAATAATACTGTACTGTAATAATGGAGGGGAGGCGAGCTATGATTGCCGTCTGCCAGAACCACAGTATTGTACGGGATTCTCGCCGCTCTTGTTTCCGCTTGAGCGTTCTGCAGCTTCTTGAATCTCGTTGGCGAGCTCGGAAATGATGGTTCTGCTGATGCTTATGGACAACCGAGGATGAAAAGATCCTGCACTCTTTTATGGCCATGACCGCCAAGGAATGCCCTGATTTCTGGGAAGCGATATAAATGCTTACATGAGGACACTCAAATAGCACCCCAGGCTTTATTATATCACCGGATAGCAAGGCAACTTCGCCGGGCCGTTACGACAGCAAGCTAGGAATGTATCATTCGGCGAGTTTGTACTGATGTGCGGTGATACATGTAAATGTCGGATAGGCGAAGGGGGAGGGAGAGATAGGTCCTACCCTGCCCTGACCTCTCCCAAATCGTCGAATCGGGCCTCTTCGTCGCGGCGGATGACCTTGCCAACCAGGAGAGTGCTGCTAGGTGTATGCATTGAATGCGCCTATCATGGGCTCTCGCTCTCGTTGATAACGAGGGCAATGGTACGTACTGTACAGGAGCAGTGTCAGTACAGTAGCAGACGCTTCGGTGGGCCAATCCAGGCCTGACTCAGACTCGCCTCAGAACTGCATACTGTATACTGTACATGGCCCTTAGTCTGACAGCCAGCAAGGAGATATTGAAGAGGTTAGAACAAGAAGCGCGCATAGCCAATACAGTACAGTACAGTACAGGAACTGTACTGTAACGAGTGAAGTCACAGCGTTGTGCGCCGCGTCTGTCCCCACATTAGAGGCTGCTTCACGGAGCGGTCCCCCCCCTTAGGCTGGTCCAGGGTCGCGGATCTGGGTTCGGATTGGAGGGTTGGACGGTGGATGTTTGCCGCAGAGCTGCAGGAGGATGAGCTGGGGACGACGGCGATAATAATAGGATGGGTGTAGATGATATGATGGTGTTTGTCGCCGGATGGAGATACGGGGCGAGTACTGTATGTAGTAGATGAAGGTGAGGGAGGAGGCGGAGGCCAAGGGTATTGCGGCAAGGACCGTCCCTAAAATGTTGGAAATGTAAACAAAGTACTGTAGGATAGGTGGATATGTGGATGTGGAGGTAGTTTACAGCTCCAGCTCCAGCTCCTGTAGCAGGGGTAGAAATGCAATGCGCGGTGGAGGCCAATACTGTATCAAATATGATATTCTGTAGGATCTCCCTAATGATTGGAAGGAAAAGGATCTAATTGACCTCGCAGATATGTAGGCGGCGCCCTTGATTATAATGCGATACATGATAAGTAAATAGATGGATAGATCAATATAAATTAAGACAGCAAGAAGAAAGAGCCTTGCTTCATTAGCATGCTTCCAAATACATGTACCCATACATGTACCATACCATATCACATCATACCATACCATACCATACCATACCATACCATACCATACCATACCATACCATACCATACCATACCATACCATACCATACCATACCATACCTACCTTCCATAAGGTATCATACTGTATACATAGCTACAGTACATTCGTACTGTACAGTATGTACAGTAAAGTAATGGTGTGAGGGCCACGCCCGACCGGGTAGATAGATGATGGGCATGTCTCATCTTGAGGACCCATCTACAGTACAGTACTGCCTTGCCTTGCTTTCTGTATCCTGAGAGAGTTTTTGATGCGTTGTCTCCACATCTGTTTCTGTTTGCTGCCCTCTTTCCCTTTCTTTCTCTCTTTCCCTTTTCATCTTTTCATCTTTCCATCTTTCCATCTTTCCATCGCCCTTCCCATCGCCCTTTCCCTCACCAAAATAATGTCGCCCATCATAGTACTTCTCTCTTTGAATCCACCTACCTAAGTAAGTATATTAAGCCAGAACAATACCCCTCCATTTCCATTTACTTTTCCTTTTCCAGTCGTCATCAACCATTCCTTTGCCAGCCTCCTCTCTCCGCGTCGGATCATGTGATGCTTGATGGTTGAAGTTCGAAGCTCGTATCGTATGACTCGTTCTATCACTTTACCTCTTTCAACACATGATTGATTGACTTCTTTCAGCAACGGGTTCGATTTGCCCTTCATCTACCAGTGGGTCAGCTGATTCTGATTCTGATTCTGATTCTCATCAATCGCTCGTCGGTTGGCAACAATTCGTCACTTGTCACGCCCCCCTTCGCGCCAGGACTACCAAGTGAAAAAGCATCATACGAGGGGAAAAGAACTTTGTTCGGTCGGTCCTGATTTCCACCCCACTCATCGCATCGGATCGCATCGCATCGCATCGCATCCCTTTCCTTCTCCCTCTTTTCTACCTAGCAGCTACAGGCTACAGTAGACCCAGGCTATCTGCGTCCGAGCGCGTGTTGGGTTTTTCAAGCTCTGGTGAGGTCACCTAGTACAGTAGTGAGTAAAGTAAAGCTGTGCGTTGTTACGGAGAAGCCCGCAATAATAATAATAATCAACCCAACTAACCAACTAATGCACTAGCTACCTACCTAACCAACTCCCGGTAGCCGACGGAGCTGTCGAGTCGCACGCCCGCATTTATTTGTTTGCCACAAGCAGAGCTTGCCTTTGCCTTGCCTTGCCTCCCTTCCGTCCGCTAAGGGCCGAGTTACTTCGATCCGTTCGTGTTGCCCAGCGGGGACGGGGACGGGGAACGGGTGCTTCAGCGGACACTTCCTGCTGAGGTGCAGCTGCGCTGGATTACATACTGTAACGTACTGTACACTGTATACGAAGGTACTGTCGAACAAAGCTGGACAGCGGAACTTGGACCTTTTTTGCGACACCTCCACCTCCACCTCCTCCTCCTCCTCGGACTTTGGGTCTTGCTATCTTGGCCTTGCTTGACCTTTCCATTGATCGCACTCTGCGCCTGATTCCTGACCCTGACCTTGACCTTGACCTTGACCTTGACCTTGACCCTGTGAATCCCGGCTTCTGGAAAAGGCGCTTTGGAGCAGCGTTTGTACGGTCATTGGTCAAGATCCACATCTTCAAGCAAGACCTATCTGGGATTAGCAACATTCCTCAGGGATCCAGCTAGTCATTAATAACCAGGGTGGTTACTTTGGGTCGCGCGCGGACTGTCTTGCTCCTTGGGAGAGTTCGACCCTCTGTTTCTCCCTTTTCTCTCGCCTCTCTCAGTGTGTGGTTGACTACTGGCGCCTCTGGAACTTCGACTGCTCGCCCTCCCACCGCCGCTTTCTACTACTGTAGCTAGCTCAACCAACATCCTTCCAACAAACACCCATCGGCTCAGATCAGATCACATCACATCAGATCAGATCAGACCAGACACTAACTACGCTACGCTACTGTCTCCTCCTCTTGCTATCCCGCCCACACGCCATCGTCTTTCAAGAACAGCTGGGTGGATCTGGTGAATTAATAACCAGCGCGTGGCATCCCGGTTTGTTGACCTCTTAACCCAGCTCCTGTGCTCCCATTGATCAACCCTTTGCCATCGTTTCTATTCCTCTTCGTGGATCTCTCGCCGGCATAAACACCTCGTTGACCTACCCTGCTCTGCCCTACCTTGCCCTACCCTACCCTACCCTACCGCATCGTTCCATTGCAACAAGTACTGTACAGTAGTACATCTTCGCCTTCGTTGTCTTCCTGGGAAGGTGGAAAAAAGTGAGTTTTTCTTTGCCGCTGGGTCGTCAACCTGCCCCCCGTCCCCGTCCCTAGAGTCGCTTTTGCAGCCGAACCGCCTTTAGTACTTTAGTCCAAAGTTACTGTACCTACACGGCTGGCTGCACAGACACACATAACATGTGTACACACACCTACACATGCACACCAACCAAATACCCCCAACTCCTATCCTGTACTAGACACGCAAGTCATCGCATAGCCTGGCCGAGCAAACCACTGACGGGAACGTTTTCCATCCAGCCAGAAACGAGCCCTGCATCACTTCCAGATACCTCGTTTCCATTGTCGATATTAATACCAAGCAAGCATACAGATTCAGCTTTGCTTCAACCGGGCCTCGCTGTCTAGACATCGGCAAAAGGCAATAAATATATAGCACGCCCCCAATTAGGTCAGGCATGCTCCTCCACCTTCCCTTCCCTTGCCGTCGGACGGCTATTTATCTGCCTGAGCGGCCCGTGATATGTCCTTTGCTGGCCGAGGCTGACTTTGATTCAACACAGACCCTTGCCGACGCCCACAGAACAGAGGCTTTTTCTTCCATTCCCAATTCCATTGTTGTTTCAATCCAACCGAGTGCAGTACACGCATTTCCCTCCCTAGTCGAATTTGTTGAAGAATCGAATCTCACCCATCCCAACTTCTCAAGCGAACAAGCGACCCAGCAAGCAAGGAACCCGCACTCGCAGGGAACCTATTTCACTGTGGACACCCCGACACCGAGTTTCGGACCCCCCCTTCTTCCCTCCACACCACCCAGACAAACCCTGGAGGGCCCTGCAGTACCAAACCCGACCTACCCTGACCCGTCCCTCCATCCACAAAATCTGATCAACCCAAAATAATAATAATCCCCAAAGTCTCGTCACATCACAGCCCCTCGCCGCCCTGTCCATCACCTCTCATCCGTCATCGCCGTCGCATCGCTTTGCATCCCATCCCATCTTTTCTCATCACTTATTTTTTTTCTTCTTCTTCTTCTTCTTCTTCTTCTTCTTCGAACTCTTCTACGAAATCCCCAAGACGATCGATCTGATTCTTGTCGCAACCACCTCCACAACCACCACCATCCAGCCCTGCGCATCGCATCGCATCCTCAACGTCGATATTGTTTGAATTGACTTTTGTGTTTTCATTGCCTCCTAGGTCCACTGTGAAAAGAAGCGCCCGCATCGCATCGTACCGCATCGCATCGCAGCGCAGTGCATCACCCGCAGCTCGCCTCGTGGGTCGCAGACAAGAGACCGCCCGTTCCATCACTTGGGACCGGCTCCGAGAAGTCCAAAGACAACTCTTGCCGATTGCGGACCCCTTTTCGATCACAAGCCATCAACTCTTTGTCTCTCTATTTGAAATTGACACGGGATCATAAACTGTCGCTTTAGCTCGGAGGTGTTGGGATTGGCGCACTGGCATATCCTGGTTGGAAAACGCCAATACTCACAATAGTGGACTCGACCAAAAACAGCGATTTTCGCGCAAGCAAGCAAGCAATACGGAGGGGGTCGAATTATCTTCAGAAGTAAGGGATACAGAAGGAGGGGAAGATCACGCGCCGCATCATCCACCAATATTCTGCTCTGAAGAGGAGTCATTGGACTGTATCCTTCTTACCAACAGCAACTTGCGAAGGCGTGAAATCCTGTCACACGCATTGGAAAGCGTTTCGGGCCACATAGCTGGAAAGCTTGGGACCGTCAATCTAGTATTGAACTGCTATTCGTCATTCAATTGTCGTCGCAACTACCCCGCTAAGAAATCCCTTCACGGAACGAAAGGAGGGGCAAAGTTTGTGGTCTAGCCAGCTAAATAATTGCCGGACAGAGAGGTACGTAGCCCAACGCGCGAACAATTGAGGCCTCCTTTTGACATCTTGTACCACCTCACTACCCTATTGCTGTCAGATAGACGTCGGAGTGTTCGGTCACCAGAGTCTATTCTAACATTTGTGTACAGGTCAGGCCGTTTGTAAATTATCAGACTTCTTCAGCCCACCCGTATTCACTAAGACGCTACTCTAGTGGAGAAGAAATTTCGAGAACAAAAGCGGTACGAACGTCAGAGGGTCATTCCACTACCTTCATCTACCATCTTGTATCTTATATCTTATACCTTGCATCTTACATCTTGTATCTTGCATCTGCATCTCGCTCTGCATTCCCAACCGGAACCTACCCTGCAACCTTAACTGTAACCACGGGAAGGGAAAGGCACGACACGGCCCTTCGCCAGGACGTTAATCCAGGTCTAGAAAGTGGACTCGCGCTACCTGGGTCTCCAAGAGAGCAAAACGCGCCGTTTTAACACCAAACTCTCCTCAACGGGCCAGCGAACCAGGCAAGTCCTATTCCAGGCACACTAAAATTGCCGGACCGTTCCCCCACTACAAATCCACCCTCTTATTGCGCGCACATTAGACCTTACTTACATATTTTCACACCCACCCTCGACTCGCAATCCTGACGGTAGACCAGCAACAACCGCCACGCCAGCTTCATTGTCCTAATCCAGCTGGATACTGGAATCCACAGCATTTCAAGTCGAATCCTCATCAGGATCAGACCTCGGTGTGCTCGACTCTTCTCAAATTTTTCGTCAGGGAGCCACTGCAAGCAGCCCGCTCCCATCGTCCCAGAGACACACTCGACTCTCACCGACTCTCCTTTAAGCCGTCACCGTGGCGATCTACCCTTCCGAGATGTCGTACCATGATCAGAGCGGTTATCCACCGCCTCGCGACCAGCAAGAGTCCCAGTACCCTCCTCCTCCAGGCGAAGACGATGATCGCGCACGAGCATATCACGCTCGCGGCCCTTCAGGTGGCAGTGGTGTCACCCTGCCATCAATTTCTCCTTACGATCATCATTATGGCCCTCCTCCCAATGGCTACCCTGTTGATCCTCGTGGATATCAGCAAGATCCATACAGAGCTCCTCCAGGACAATATAGAGATGACCGGGGTTATCAGCAAGATTATAGCAGGGGTGGTGCGCAAAATATGGCTTTCACTCAATCTGCTCCCCGTCAAAGAACAGCAATTGCTTGCAGATATTGCAGACGAAGAAAGGTGAGCATTCTCGACTTTCCGACGTGTTTTGCAGTTCGATTAGGCAGCATCTCGAATGCGGCATCAGAGCATATGATTTCTTTATTAGTGGACGAGCGCTAACTCTACTGCAGATTCGCTGCTCGGGTTTCGACCAAAACCCCGAAGGACGTTGCTCCAATTGCCAACGCTTCCAACAAGAATGCATCTTCACTCCTGTTTCCTCTCAAGCTCAGGCATTCGTCCCAGCGCATGCAGTCTATCCCGCCATGCGAAATATGGGCGTTGGCCCTGATGGACGTCCGCGACCAATGATGTACCCACAAGGAACTCAACTATTCGGAGCTCATGGTCAGCCACTAGGCCCTATTCCTCCTCAACAGAGCTCTCCATACGAGTACCCAGCGCCTTCACCTACGGGATCTTATGGTTCATTTTCTGAAGATCGTGCTTCGCAGCCCCCCCAGGATCAATCCCGAAAGCGACCACAGCAAGAACCACATCCTTCAATCCTTCCTCCGCCGATCCCTGGCCAGCCTCCGTACCCACGTACTGAGAGTGCCAACCGTCGCCAAGCTGTAGAGGAAGACTTGCGCCTTCCCCCTGTGACTCCAACTGCCACATCAGCAGCAAACTACTCTCCTGGATCATCGACATCATCTCATTCGGGCCTCCAGCCACCCCAACCACAGTCTGGCCTCCCTTCCATGTCGAGAACCCCACCACCTCGGTCAAGCCCTGGCGAAGGAGGGAGAAGCGACCCAATGAGTCTGGGGAATATTATGGAACGACGACCAGATACGGAAATTGACCGGGGCATGTTGGGACGCCTGGATCGCAAGGCTAAATAAATTCCACGAGTTGGTATGTCCGAGGAGGTCTGGCGACCTCGGTGTAAATTTCGAATGCCTCGAGATCCTGGCCAGCGTTCCAGCTGGCACAACGCCTACAAAGTCCAATTGATTTTGGCTACTTTGTTGATGTGCTCTTAGCCTCTGAATTTTGGGGAGTGTCAAAATCGTTCAGTCCTATAATTCTACATGTACGACCAGGTTTGGGACATTGCATCACTTTTGAGGTGGATCAGCTGGCTGTTCTTCTTCTCTTCTCTCTCATTCTTGTTGTGGGTTTTTAGTCGATATGGGTTTCCTCTGATGCGCACTGACTCTGGGAGGAATGGAAAGCAAGGAGTAAAAATAACTAGATAGGACACGCCTCACGGCAAAACACTGGTGTTTGGAAAGGAGTTTTTTCAAGTTTGCGATTTGTCTACTTTTGTTTGCGCGAGTTTCCGACTGGGCGGCACCGTTTTCTGGGAGGCTCGGCTTTGCAGGACGCTGTCATCCGCTAGGTACCAGCTGGGTAGGTGGCTCCTAGAAATTGGCTTGGTTTGTAGCAAGAGTGCATACAATTACTTAATACAGAGACACCCTGTGGTTTTAGGACTCAAAGATTTGGCAGTGATCATAAGACATGAGGCAGTGAAATATACTTGAACTCGGGCAGCAGCTATTCGGAGCCTCATTCTGGGCATTTTGGCTGTCTCAGGCAAGAAGACCATGTCTCGGAAGTCTCTCAGTCAGCTTTGCAAGACAATCGCAGGTTACGATATTCCTGTCAAGTTCAAAACGCCTATTGGCGATGCATTGATCTCGCGTCTTTAAGGGGTGGCAACCGAACCCATCAGAATGCAGAGACACAGCCATTGGCCCGAGTCAGGCTTTGCTGGAAGGGTACCTGCGGGCAGAAGCTTCATGTGCAAGCAACTATCGCCTGGCCGGACTGTTAGGTGACGAGAAGGGGAGGGGAGAGAGGGAGAGGACAGGTACAGAAGCGATGCAGTACAGGTAGTTTGTTATGTATAAAATTGGCATGATTCTAATATGACATGTGAACAGATGAGGTTTCTATTCTTGAAATCCCATTATGTATTCCTACGAAGAGAAGATTTCCTTTCCATACTCGCCCTCGCCTTGCTCCAACCCCAGTCCGGACTTAGTCATCACTGGTACAGTCACGATTAGAAACCCGGCCTTGGATAACGAACTTGCCTTGGCCTCTTTATCTAATCACCTACAATCACATCACTTACACCATTCCAATCCTCAATCCTACTCCTCCAGTCCCCCCCTCCCCCCAACCTCTCCAAATCCCCCTATTCCTCGCCATTTCTCACATACATTCCATCAATCTAATAACCAACGCCCTCTACTATTACTCTCCCACTCTCCAATCACGTCTTATGAATCCTGCTGCGAAATCAATGATCCCCCCGCCATGGCGAATTTGGTAGCGCTGCCAAACGAAATCCTCCACAATGTCTTTAAGCATGTTGACCCCCTGGATTTGGCGCATCTTTCCAGTAGCTGCAAGTTCTTGAGTAACAATATTGCGAGCGATAGTCAGCTGTTCAAGGCGGTCTATTGCATGATACTGGTATGCTTGTGTTTGTGTCAGTCAAAGTAGCTTCAATATCATATGGCGAGGAGATTCTGAGGCTAATGACGGGTGTGATAGGATGAGCCTTCGGCAGACCAATCTAAGGATTTCAACTATGAGAAGAAGATAAAAGACTTCGTCAAATACAGACGAATTCTTTGCAGCGATACCTCAGTCGAGGAGAAGGTCAGTACTCTCTCGCCTCTGTCTAGAGCTTATTAAAATCCCCAGGAAATCCATCTGCCATTTATAGCAGACTCGACGACTTCGCTCCTCCGCACTGCACACCACACCCAGTCCCGTAACCTGTCTCTCCTGAAGAGATACTTCTCTCGGTCCCGCTCTAATGTTCGCAACCTCGAAGCCTTCCTCTTCCAATCCACCACTTACTATCGCGCCCTCCTCCCCACAGCGGACGCGCCCCGAACTCTCCTACCACCCTCAATCTCCTTCCGCCAAACCTCCGCCAAACTACGTGTTCTATACGGGAAACCGCTTCTCCTGCCCCGCCGTGCCAAATACAACAACCCCTACCCTTATGCTGTCAGCATGGTCTATGACCTGCGCAACTATACAGAAGACACGCTGTGGGGTCCATATAAGGGTGACGGTAAGGCGAGCGTAGATTGGGAAAAACTGGAGGCTGTTATGCTGGTTTTAGGGCATAACGTGGAGATTTTCAAGACGAGTATTGGCGAGCAGATGTTGCCGAAGGGCTTGGTCTGGAAGGAGGGATGGAATGGTGCGAATCCTGGGAGTTATGAGAGTGTGGATATTGTGGGGGTTGATAGTGATGATGAAGATGAAGAGGATGAGAGCCAAGAGGGTGAAAGGAAGCCGGCACCGATTAAAGATCCGTATAACATTTCGGGGACATGGATGAGGGTGAGTGCTCCTAACTTAGACCGAAATGTATAGATGCTATCTGATATGTCGTATATAGGTTGTTTGTTTTCTAGGTACTCCCTAGCTTCTCCCTTGCCACTTCAACCCATTACTAATATGCTCCCAGACTTTCACGACCTCTTCGCCTATAACTTCACGTCACCCACTATGCCACCCGGCGTACCTCGCCCTGCTTTGCAAACGACCGAGGCGACTCGGCTTATCACAATGGAACTCCGTGCCACCCATACAGAACCTCCTGGTCCAGACGACGGTCAAGAATTACCCGTCGTGTACTTTGAGGGCGTAAGTCGCAGTTTACACTCCGCTTGGGATGTAAATGCGAATTCGAATATCAGAGGTAGTGTGAGGATGACAACGGAGGGTGAGGTACGGTGGCAGAGTATTAGTGTTTACAACGGGTAAGCTCTTCTGATCTCAGATTGATCTCATACATTTCGTGATTGCAGGTTTTGCGGGAATGGTTCTGATGCTGATGTTTGAGATTGATAGGGAAGAAAGATGGCGTAGTGAAGGCATCCAAGTCGGTGGCGTCAAATCCGCTCGGGGTGTTCTTGGACACTGGTTCGATAAGTGCGTTTACCTGTCCCACTTTCTCCTTATACCCGCATTAACAGAATTACAGAGATCATGACATCCATGGCCCTGCTGGCCCAACGGCATTTTACAAAGTCAGCGATCAGATCAAAAGACATACCCCTGAATCAGATGCTGAGTCGGATTTCTGGGACGTAGAGATAGAAGAAGACGTCGAAGATGTTGAGGAAGTACAGGCTTTCATAGGACAATTAGCCCAAGCTATTGGCATGAATGTCCATGGGCTATATTCCCCTGATGGAGGAGGTGGTATTGGGTCGGACATTGTGCATGAAGAGGATTGATGAAGATGGGTTTATCGGTGGCGAAACATGGGTTGCAAAAAAGCATCGCCATATGCCGTGCTTACTTGAGACTGATATACTAACGGTTGAGATTGCAAGTAGATGACCAATATCCAGATTTTGCAATTTGAATATCTCCTACGTCGTTCCATTGACTATCAGTATGAGAAAGAGCAATTGAGCTCTTCGATTAACTTTATTTGTACATATACTTCGGGAATTTCAAGCGCTTGACTGAAGCTGGTATCCTAGAATGAAAGGGGTTTTGTCTTGGTGATGTACTGGAAGATATAAAAAATCATGGAGAGTTTTTCGGAAAATATGGGTATCTCATTCTCAATATGTTCAGTTCCGTCCATACAAATGAAAATGTATCAATGTTAGATTTCCTAATTGTTATCAGGAACATAGGGAGATATCTATCACCGAGACTAGCAAACTTGTGCGACCCTGTGATTTTGACATGCTTTCATAAATCAAGTTTTAATGGCCCGTACCTCTAATTATTATTAGAATGAGATGATCGAGTATTCTTTGCTTTGTTTTCGAAGGCTGCAATAAGCGTCTTGTTGCGCTCGGAAAATTTCAAGTCGTCAGAGATCGAGCCTGAAAAAGCTAGTTATAGATCACACCTCTTGAGAAAAGTGAAATAGCGATTAGCGTATAGAGACAAGTAAAAAAGCAGCTAGTGGCCTATGCTGCACAGGGGGAAATTCTAGAACAGGAGTACAGGAGTGGGGATGTATCAAGGTTCTGAGCTTTACCAAGCAAATATTCACCAGTCTCATTAGCAGTAGTCATGGGGAGCTCCGTAGAACACACACTGAGAAATCGGGACGGTTTGTGGCCGCATTTAGAACGTTTGAAGCAGACTCTAAGTCTGCTAGAAAGCAAAGCAAAATCTGTCAACAATGCTATATCAGCTATAGGCATTTCCTACTACCTCATGGCAGACTGTCTTTATGAAAGTTCGAGAAGAAGTGTTTTATAAAGCTGGACAATCTATCAAGAGCTTAAATTCCGTGTGTGCTGGAGCTTTTGATAAGTTGGGGATTTGCTCAAGATAAATAACAAAAAATCGATGGACAGTAGAAGAAGGAAAGGTCATGACTTCACCATACATGCTGAGCATCTAGGGATGACAATTTAATTGTGCCAATTACATTCATAGCAAATGACTTACCAATTGTGAGGTGAGTAGACAGTTATACTGGTAGATGTCGTTGTAGTTGCCTCAACCCCACACTCGGCTAATTTGTGTAATTTTCAGAGTTTTGGCGCTCTCGCACAAAACATCGTGATCCCTCTCGACAACGAATCCCAGGAACACCTCAACATCATCACCTGTACGTATTGCAACCACCTGCGTAAGCTGCCGAACATACCTTTAGACTGCAGGAAGAAGAGGATGTGCTGACACTGGCCCGGATAGTTACGGTTTCGATCCCTTCAACCTCACCTAAATACACATCCTACGTTTCCTGACGAAGGTCATACCACCGCAATCATGGATTTGGAAAAGTTGAAGAAGATGCAGCAGTCAGTCCGAATTGGTAAGTTCCATTCCAGGTGCCTCTGGTAGCCATTCGGGGGCTTGAAGCTCCCTTACTCTTCTAAATAAAACGGAAGCTAATATTGTAATGCAGGGTACGTTATTTCCGCTACACATATCAGCCTCGAATTCGAATGATACAATTAGCGGTGGCTAGATGAATAACAAGGAATTTTACCGCGCATAGACACGCTGACAAATGATTCAACAGTGGAAAGGGCACACCAAGAAGAAAGGTCAAGAAGGTTCACAAGAGTGGCGGTGTTGATGACAAGAAGCTGCAAACTGCGCTCAAGAAACTCAATGTCCAACCTATCCAAACCATTGAGGAGGTCAACATGTTCAAGTCTGACGGAAATGTCATCCACTTCGCTGCTCCTAAAGGTACGCCTTATAAACTCAACGGGTCGAACGATCTAGTTCTTGGGATCACTGGTCTATAACTTCTAGCCTTATGCTGATTTTGATTCTTATTTGTAGTCCACGCCGCTGTCCCATCCAACACCTTCGCCATCTACGGAAACGGTGAAGACAAGGAACTCACCGAGCTCGTGCCAGGCATCCTCAACCAACTCGGCCCCGACTCTCTTGCCTCCCTCCGAAAGTTAGCCGAGAGCTACCAATCCATGCAAAAGGCAGAAGGCGGCGATGACAAGAAAGACGATGAGGACGATGATGACATCCCAGATTTAGTTGCTGGTGAGAACTTCGAGGACAAGGTCGAATAAACTACTGCATCAATAGCAGAGGAAATTCAGGCACTTGGGGAGAATGGACGGAGCATTGATTTAAGGGATTCTGCTGCGGGAACTCTGGGATGGTATGTTACGGCTGCTGGCATGGAATAATGGCGATATTTGCGGTAGTCATAGGGGTGCTTGCTTGTACAAAATCATACAGCGCCTTTCCATTCTCCCCAAACCTTTGCCCGGGGTGGCTTCAGAAGCAATTCCGACTCAATGGAAGGTCACGTGATGTATATTGCAAGGTTGTATCTACCTAGCTAAGCATATAATAGTGCCTGGGGTCTCGGTATGTTTGTTTTAAACTGGATCTTAGCTGTGATCAAATCGACGGCTAAAAAATTAATTCTACCCACTTTCCTATTCCCAATCCGGCTTTTGCGGGCGACTATTTCTCTGCAGAAGGGTTCAAGATTCAGAGTTCGGGTTGGAGTAGAGACTCATTCTATAAATGCCTTAATAGGTGGGAACGAATGCATATACGACATAATTCAAGAGCAACGACTTAATTTAACTTATTCAAGAAGGATAGCCGGATTCTCGTAATGGCAAAGCACGTTGCACAGTCAGAACGACTATTGCTTGAACCACTCACCGTTGAAGATCATCTGGAAGCATATCACATCTTAAGCACGGAGGATCGAGTCACGAAATGGTCGTGAGTTATTCCAAAAACTTAATCATCCAATGCTCCCATACTCCCATACTCCTGTCACGTCAACCATCAGAAGAGAAGCCATGGATAGAAGTTTACGCCATCATGCTCCGCCCTTCTACCGCCATCGAGAGGGCAATCTTCATCGGATCCATTGGCATTGTTCGCGTCTCGGGGGATGGTAGGGCTGCGGAGGTCGAGTATGGTATTATGCCTGATCACTGGGGGAAGGGTTATGCTCCTGAAGCTCTCAAGCTCCTTGTTGATTTCTACTGGAAGAGTGAGAGTAGGTCTCAATCAGAACTCGCTCGCATACAGGATTTATAGCAGGATTTAGTATCTTGCAGAGAGTAAAGGCAGGATGCTGACAAATTGGTATAGGGAAGGCTCAAAAAGATAGAATCTCAGCTGGTACCGAACCAACAAATCTCCCAAGCCAGAGAGTTCTGGAGAAAGCGGGCTTCACGAGAGGACTGACGATAAAAGAGGCGTTTGAAGCGCCCAGTCGTCTCACTGGGGAGATGGAATGGAGGAGTGCCATAGAGTGGCACCTCGAAAGACCAGCGGCCTAAGAATAAGAATAAGAAATCGTATTTGGAATTGGAATTCTATTTGATACGCTGCGGATGCTCTATTATTGCTCTTTCTTTCTGTCACACCTTCGTGACATGAGTCATCTTAGCGTTCACGCAATCCCCGTTGTCCCAAAGGTATAAGAAGGTTAGTTCGTGCTTATTTCCCTTCAAACTTTCTACATTCTATCTTTTTGAGAATAAGAAGCGGAGTCAAGTTGACTGTATTTGCAAACTTGGAGGGAAGAGCATCCAGAGGACTATCACTAGCTCATGAGCAACGAGAAGTCTATGATGTGGTGACAGATTTACTATGACCTACTCTTCTATCATTTTCAGCAATACATTTACACACAAACGCGCTCACGATTATGCGCGAATATATTCTTACACTAGAGAAGCCTGAGATTAGATATCGAATCCATTTGATTATTGCGGAAAGTATATATTTTCCGTGCCGTTCTCAACCTGATGTCATCCGGTTATTGCGTAGCTATTGGTCAAGGTCGTTGAGATTGACATGCTTACAGACTCTACTGACCTCAGAATCGTAATGTTAGGCCCCAGCGTTCACTCATAGGCACAGAGCAACGGGAACTTGTTCAAAGATACCATTGATATAATCAATTTTGCAATGCATGCGAGAATTGCTATCAGAAAGAGGTAAAGGCATTTCATTTCGTGTATGGTAAATACGAAGAGCCTTCCTTAGATATCTTTGTGTTCTTATGGAGAAGAAAAACGGCGAGGATAGTATATTAAAACGAATGTACAGTATATTAAAAGGTGCTCCGAATCAATATCAGAGAGGAGGGATGTCTCCAAAGCATAGAATATGGAGCGCGCACTACCGCACTCGTGCACTCCATGGTCAGCGACAATTTTGTCCATGTCGCACTATTCCTAACCTTTCGTAAAACCACTGTATCGAGAGCAAATTTTCAAAAAATTTCAATTTCCAGGACAGACTCGTTTGGGGCGGGCTTAGTAGAAGGATCAAGACGTATCCGGTCATCACAGACCACTCCTAGGCAACCAGAAATATGGAATACGATCAATATCCATAAGAAAAGTCACCCGAAGGCTTCAGAAAATCATTTATGGCACTCCTCTGGATGGTGGCATACGCTCCTTTAGCAGAGCTAGATACCCTGTATCGCTCCTTATACTCGATATACACCCAATTCATCGCCACAGAATATTCCCATACCCCGCACCGAATACCACCGAATCACATATTCTCATTTCTGAGGCTACTTGGCTTCTTCTTCCCAGTAGAGTAACCCCAATCACCGCTCCGAACCTGAGTTAGCTTCCTACTGAGCGTCGAGTAACCTCTCCCAAGGCCATCGCTAGGGACATGAGACTCCCATTCCGCCCGTTCTTCTCCATGCCACTCATCAGTCTCCTGCTTCTCGTTTGGTACCTTGCTCTCATACCTAGGCTCCAGCAAACTCTGCTTCTCAATGGCATCCATCATGACTTCCCAACTTTCCACAACCCCAGCATTAGCCTTGCTTCCACAATCACAATCGCATCCGCCGGGGCAAATTGTACATCCTGAGGCATGATACTCGGATAGGCAGTCTTCATGTGTCGCACAGCCACAGGAGAGACACGGCGAAAACAACGCACTAATAGGCTCCAAGCAGATTGTGCAGCGAAGTTGACGTTGCACAGTTTTGCATTTCAGACAACGACCTGCAGCACCTCCAAGTGTGCTCCTGACAAGTGGCTCCAAACGTGACTCATGTTTCAGGCAGTAACCAGTCACATCTAATCCAGAGTCGGTCAAGGATGACGGTGACGGTTGCAAATGGTGATCCTTCTTGCCAAGAATGATCGGAAATGGAGGTGATGGATCATTACTTAAAGTATGGATCTCGTTAGAGACAGTGGATGTCGCGAAGGATCTGTTGTCCGAAACTTCTGGCTCAGTAAAATAGTCTCTGAGTCTATTGAACTTCAAGATCTCAAGGCGGGCCAGTGGACGACCCCAGATGTAGAGAAGCTCGGCATATATTCTACGATAATTCGCATAAAGGGCAGCACGGCTAGTATCCAACAAAGGCGTGCTCATACAACCCTCATCATCGAAAGCATTCTGATTTCCCATGGTGAGGCTGATCCCCGTGCAAACAGAGGGCCTCCAATCATCCTTAGTACTTTCATCGTCAGAGTAGGAGGTCTGTTCAGGGATGCTTTGCTCCTTCACACTCCCAAGAACAGTCGTACCACCCCAGGTAATCGCGCTGGGAGCCAAAGAACTTAGCATGTTCTCAACCGGACTTGGACGCTTCCTGTTAGGCGGGATACTTGGAGGTGATGATGACGCGGTAGTGGAAAATGGGCGTGAAAAGCTTGCTGCAAAACTGTGAGCGATACCAGAGTTGGCTCGACGGAAGCTGCGCGGATTTTCTGGAGACGTTGATAGACTTTGGGCTTGCTGATTGAGGAATTCTGAGCTCGTACGATTCGACCTTAAGGGCGGTGTCTCTCCACATGAGTATGATGCTAAAGCAGGATCACTCCCCCAAGCGCCGTTTGAAGATCCCACAGAACCATAAAGACCAGAAGGGTTGTGCCAGAACTTAGGTGTCGAGATTACAGAGTTAAGGGGTGTTTTATGATACATACTCCAGGCCGCTGTATCGGTTGGAAAATAGTCGAGCGAGAAAGCTGGCGTTTTCATGGATATCGGCGTCTGCGGCTGGGTCATAATCAAGTCGGCATGCGAAGCGGCATCTTTCAGGAGCGGCTCATTAAATACACACGACAACATCGCTAACATCTGAACATCAGCGAGCTGTTCGAAATGAGCGAACAAATCACTAATCAGTTGTTTAGCAAGTGGATTGGTTCCCCACTTCACCCTTCCGAGCAAGCAGTTTCTGCGGGTGTGGCAGTCATGAGAAATGTCAACACCACTATCTGATCCACTATTGCTGCGATTTCTCCTAACAGCATCTCTTGCTATCACGAGTATTGGTTCCTTTCGATGATTCTGAGTCAGGATTTCAAGAGGTACTTCGTGGTGCAATAATATAGCAGCATATCTCCAAACATCTGCAAGATCTGTGTAGCCATGTCTCTCGGCAGCATCAGCATTCTGCTCACACACATCGGGCCCATCCCCAAAGATGACATAATCATGTGCGAGCTCGTGTCTAGATGGCAGTAGATCATTGATATTGTGTAAGGAAACAATATTCTTCGGCTTCGATGATCTACCTCTTCCTAGTCCGGTGCCGGTACCGGTGCCGGTGCCTGTTCCTGTCCCAGCAGCACTAGATCTCTGCGAGAGTATTGTTGGAGAATTTCTTCTGTAAGGCCGGCGACCAGATCTGCGAAAGTAATCAGACATAGGGAACCTCGCAATGCGGAAGTGAGAAGAATCGGAATCACTCGACGATGAATCGGCTGATTCGTCAGATGCATCTGAGTCAGTCTTGCTCTCAGAAGCGAGCGACATTGCTTTGGTCCGGGGGGCAGGAGAGGTATTGTTATTTAGACGACCGAACGTCTCAAATACTGGATCTCCCTTGGAACGTGCATTGTGCTTTGCTACCAAAGTTTCAAGGAGAGACTTCACCTTGTCTTCCTTTGGCGGAAAGAAACAGGCGAGTTTACCACTTGCTGAAAAACGAGCTCCACAGAGGCGTGGAAGAGGGACATTAGCATTCGTATTTCTTAGCGCGGGCGTACTTCCAGCAGTACTCTGGCCAATTTCTTGAGATGCTATGGCTGCTGGCATATCGCCATCATCATCATCACTCGAGCTTTCATCAGCAAGAGCATCCAAATCGTCGTCTAAATCTTCAACGTCTTTGAAGAATGTAGTACTCGTCTCAAGATCAACTTCTCCCAAAAGGTAATATAAAGTTGCATCCAGACAGCCCTGTTTACGTGGAACGAAACCTGCTGCAATTTGGTGCACCTCCCTCTTTAGTTTCGCGTAGACATCATCTGGCATGAGCGATGTCTTTCCCAATGTAAAACTCGGTGCCTTCGACTCTGGATATTGTTCCGGAAACACTATAGTGATCTTGATATAGATAGCATTTCCACCATCGCCCCATGGTCCGTTCATTGAGGCAACTACTGTTCTCTTGTCCATATTGACGTCTTCGAAGGCGATCTTAGGTAGCTGCTCATGAATACGGATTATTTCATCGTGGAGGGTTTCTGGTTGGTCCCAATATCCATCTTCGTCGAATTCTGGATCGAGAAGAGATAAACGTCGTGAGGTTGGCCGCTTTCGAGGGTTGGAGTTTTCGGCCTTGACTGTAAACTTGATCCCGCTCATCCAGCCGATCTGGTTTTGATTCTGATCATCTTGTCTGGTAGACTTCTCCTTCCCTTTCATGGCTGGCGCGCGTAAGATCATGTGGACTCGGGCGGAATGAGGAAGAATCTGTTTCTTCATTCCGGCACTCAATGCACTGAGTTTGAGCCCAGAGCTTCCAGGTCGTGGCGCCGTAATGGTGGCTGCCCGCTTCTCTGTTGATATTGTTTCTACTGTTCTGAAGGTCTTATAAACAGCTCCCTTGCGCGTAACATTAAGCCTCTTCCTCACCTGGGTCCCTTTCACATATCCTACACCCCGAAGGGTTTCAGGATCAACATAGTGCAGGCGCAATTGATTGTCCTCGCCCCAAGATACTAGTTGAAACTCTCTGTTGTCGATGCCATTGTCCGTAATGTTGCCACGGCTTCTCCATAGGAATTCCTTGACTTTAGAGTTCCCATGCCCAGGAAATGTAGTCACTTCTTGGGAGAAAGAATCTTTGTCTCCTCCGCTTAGTCGGCGGTCATAGAGATGTAGGTTTCCGGGAGTATCTTGGGGCATAGCCAATAGACCCCAGCCGAACGGAGTATAACGAGCTCTCCAAACAGGGAAGTCGGTTTTTATGATACGCTCGGCTTCATCAGTATCGTTGCCGTAGTCCCAGAACTTGATAGTCTTGTCTAATGAGCACGTAACTATTCCAGTAGATCTCGTTCTATTCCAATCAATTCCATAAATCTTTGATTCATGCGCATCAATAGATCTCAAAGGAGCAGCGCCCTTCCGATCATCCCATATCCTTAGCCAGCGATCATGCGACGAAGCAAGAATATGAGAATCCTGCCGATTATATTTCACTTGTGTTGCACCAGCAAACCAATCACAGAACGTGAGGACTGGTTGTCTTGGGCGACGCAGGTCCCAACAGTGCACGTAGCCATCCACGGCACATGTTGCGAGTATATCAGGATGATGTGCTGAGAAATTGATGTCGGTAATCGCTCTTGTATGCCCATTAAGTGTATGTTCGATTGCTCCCTGAGAAGAATCCTCTGGCATATTTAAATTCCATACCAAGGCCTTTTGATTTGCGGTACTGACGATCCAGTTCTCTCGCGCAGCGAAGGGGGACCATTGCACGTCTGCTACAAGCCAAGGAAGCCCATGTCGAAGATGACGTGGGGGGTTTAGAGGATGGTCGAGGTCGATAATATCGAGCCCATCGGTGCTGTAAATTGTTAGCCATATACCAGACTCTCCCCTCCCGTCTGTAGTAACTTACGAGGCGAGTGCAACATCTCGTCCAGATGGCGAGATAGTCGCGGACCCAACCTTGCGTTCGACATGAATCGACACATCTGCCTCGAATGTAGTACTATCCAAGGCAGACCTGATAGTCTTCCCTTTCCTCGACTCATCCATCATCATGGCTAGAGGATCCTCGCATCATGGTAGAGCTATTAAGTCGAGGTTGCAGTAACGTCTGGAAAGGCTTCGAGTGCGAGATGCCGGCGTGCATGATATGACAAGGTCACATTGACAAACATTTGCCCGGCATGAGGTCTCAAGATATGGATGGATCTTATTTATCGTACTGTATCTCACACTACTGTACTGCAGACAGGTGAGATGCTCCCCACGATAGGTTTAGCCAAGACAGTGCGGCAACTTCCGTCCTCCCGACTTCTAGGACAAGCTGGGAAGGCTACTGGTAAGGAAAATGAACATTCACGACAACAAGAGCTCCATCGAATTCACCGGAACAGACCTGAACTTGTGAATACCTAGCGAACTCTTTACTTCGATCCCCAAAGATCTTAGATCCTCTGCTACTTTCGTGCCTCGATTTACAACTACATAAACTGCTGGAGCACTACCCCACCCCCACCAAGTCGGCCAATCCATATTCTCGTCAGGCATCTTATACTCTTAGTCTTCGACTTCGACCTTTCGATTGTTCTGACAGCCACGGTTATTCCTTCCTTGGCTCCATCTTCACTATCCCATATCACGAGGCAAACCGGCAGGGCAGATACCCATTCGGCACGATGGCTTTACCCAAGCGGATCATCAAAGAGACTGAGAGATTGATGGCAGAGCCGTAAGAAGACAGAGGCTTCTAGCAAACAATATGTAACTAAAACTTTAGTCCTACAGTGTCCCAGGTATCAGTGCAGTTCCTCACGAAGACAATCTCCGATATTTCGATGTTTCGATACATGGTCCTACACAGTCTCCGTACGAAGGTTAGATAGGCTCTGATATACCAGCAATACTCTGAACTCTGACTTGTTATAGGTGGAATCTTCAAACTCGAGCTCTTTCTGCCAGACGACTACCCTATGACTCCACCAAAGATTCGGTTCCTGACCAAGATATACCACCCAAACATTGACAAGCTTGGCCGTATCTGTCTCGATGTCCTCAAGAGTATGTCAAGGATAGTTCATCGTCCTCGTTATGTTCTATTTAGTCCCGATAGATTATCTAACACTATTACCATAGGTAACTGGTCGCCAGCCCTCCAAATCCGAACTATTCTCTTGTCGATTCAAGCTCTTCTCGGAGCACCAAACCCAGATGATCCATTAGCACCAGAGGTTGCGAAAAGATGGAAGGAGGATGAACAGGCTGCTATTGCAACCGCCCGGGAATGGACCAGGACACATGCTATCAACTAGTATCGTCTCAATTTCCCGAACTTATGATTCATGAATGAAGTGCACGGGCAGAATGTTAAAAGACCCCAGGTGTCAATGAGAGGAAATACTGTACCGCATTGGAGTTGACAGAACGAAATCGGTGATCCCAGACGGTGATGTGCTTACTCTGCTTGGCGGGCGCGGAAATGGGGATTATCTTTCGGATCGAGATATAGCAATACCTCCTACGAACGACGAAATATGCCTTGCTAACATATTTTCTTTATCTTATCGAGACAGCTGTCTTTTTTATGAGTTCGTACTCCTAATATATTGCAGATTCCAGTTTTTTTCCCATCTTACCGACCACCGTTGCTATAAAGCAAACTTAGCGAGGCCCATGAACTTGTTCGCGTGGCGCGAAAAGATAACAATAGCGGGGGAGAAAGTCAAAGCAAGGACTTCGATAATGTGACTTATCCTGGCGCGGGTTACTTATGCACGTAGGGGACATTGCTCAACCTCCTGGCTTCTACCTTAGATTGCCATCTGAGATCTAAGCGAGTTGATCACTTGTGGTGAGAACTCTCAACTGTCGAAGAATATGTTCAGTTCACTTGGCGAGGAATCCCAATACATTCTCGCCGTTGTCACAGAACGAAAATTCATAGCTTCGAATGCAACAAAGGCGACCTCGTTGAAGTTAGCACCATGCTGTATACTGGCAGTCACATATAGTGGGTCCCTATTATATTCAGTCTCATACATGCCCTGGAGATTTACTTGACTTTAGTGTTCTATGTAGTTCTAGGGATCAGGCATCTACTACTATCAAGACGTATCTTCTATACAGTTTGGCAACATCCCTGAAGACTCTCTAGACCACAGTATCGGTATCGATTCAAGCACTGAGGTCCTAACCTGCATGTGCGCCACTATTATTCAACCTCAACCACTTGTGAATGGGCCACTTCATGCAAATTTTACTGTTTTGGCGATGAGCGAGTGATAGGAAGGGAACGGTGGCAAGACCTCGGTGTCCGAGGCTGTCCCTTTCAAGGCTCGAAACACCATGGTATGTAGCAAAGTACTTTATCGTGACATCCATATATGCCTTGGGAGAGTGGTGTGAGAGTAGATGCACCCTGAGTCCCCGAAGTTTTATCCTTTGCGCCAAACCCTTCTTTGGCAACCTTCTACACCGCTAGAGGAGCAGGAATTCCCATTATTCCAGAGAAGCGACTGGCTAACATGCCACTATAACTCTTCGTCAACCCCAGGAAATGCTTTTGGCGGATCCTGTGGTTGATGCTTCCTACATTTCTCACACTCGGGAGAATCAGTTCCTTCTCGCTATTACGAGAGTTTCCTGTGGTCGCAGAGTACTGCTGATCAATTTAGCATATGCTTGACAGAACAGCTTGCAGAGAGTTGCAAGCCAAATATCAAAGGAGGTTGGCCATGCCCGGACCGGACATGATGCTCTGCGCTCTAGTACATTTTCTTAGCATCTTCGAAGGCTCAAGAGCTACCGAGGTGGACTTTGTATCTATTTCTTCCCCGCGCTCTAGCGTTCAGTGAAAGGCCAGCCATGCCGAGGCCCTTTCAACCCCCTTTACACTACAAGGGACCCAACAAAGTCAGAAAGGCCCTTTTCAACATCTGCTCAAACATGCAGCCTTCGCATTCGGTCACAAGGATTCACCGACAAAAGTGTATCCGAGCCCACTTAAATCCTCTGAGCTTCGGTTGCCTCAATCTTTCCCCAGAATTTCCCCAGAATCTACGCTTGTCAAGGATTCAGCCAGAAACGAGGCATCCCAAATAATTTCATTTATATATTTCGGTCATGTGTCGCATCTGATACTAGAGGCTAAATCAATGGAGGCGGGTCTTGCAAGTTCGACCACACTACAAACGGCTAGAAACAGCTCTCTTCCCCGCGCCAGATCAGAGATCCCCACAATCCGACACTAGGAATAATGGAAAAGTACCTCGGCGATCTAAATTGAAAGACAGAATTGATTCCTGATGGGGTTAAGTTTCTTTTCTAGTCGTTGGGAAGCTTGCGTTGACTTGACAAGTTACCCCTATCTAGATCTCGATAATAGACATTCATTTGTGGGGAAGGCTTGTACCCCAGGAAAAGGTCTAGGTGGTACAGGTGGTCGATATATTGAAGCCTACCCCCGCATTAACCTCAGAAATTGATACTCTTCGCCTTATTCTCCCACCCGGATCCAGGTCTTCTCTCTTGGAAGTCAGAACCCCAAAGAACCGTTGTTGTTGACTTCGAAGGAAGATGCACCACAACACCGCCATGGCGGGCTCGCCCGCCGATTCAATAGATAAGGAGGTTGGAAGCTCGAGTGGTCAGCACATTGAAGCCATCAGAACCATTTCAAGGGTTCCAGGAAACGATCATTACTATGAGAAGGATGGCCTCAGGACCTACGGCGATGGGGAAGACCACGACCACGAACCTCCAGTAATTCGACCCAGGCATTCAGATTTGATGTTGATTTACTGACCCTCGACATAGATGACATTTAGTCGTATGATGTCTTTGATCGCCATGGCATTCCTTTGGACTGGATCGCAAATCCCTGTGTACCTGTTTGGTCAGCCCAAGACTTCGCCGAATTTTGTCCCTCGCTAATAATAGACTTGCAGGCGGTATTCCACCCTACATCTATGCAGACCTCGGAGGAACCGATCGATGGGTTTGGTTTGTGCTCGCAAACCTGCTAGCCTTGGCAGCTGTCTGTCCATTTGTCGGTGCCCTGTCCGATCTGATTGGTCGACGTTGGGTTGCTATCTCTGGTGGGCTGTTCATTATTGTTGGCATGATCGTGTGCTCGACTGCGCATACTATGAATACTTTCATTGGTAAGTTGCATCAAAGTACAAGTACTCAGCACTACTCTGACCTACTTTAGCTGGTATGGCTTTGGCTGGCGTTGGTGCGGGCATCAATGAACTGACAGCCTTGGCTGCAACCTCCGAGCTTGCTCCAACAGCAAAGCGTGGGAAATACGTCGCTGTGCTGATTTTCACCATTCTTCCATTCTGTCCTTCAGTTCTCTGGGCTCAACTTATTGCTTACCACGGCAACTGGAGATATGTTGGTCTGCTCTGCGGCGTCTGGGCCGCTATTGGTACAGTCATGACCTTCATATTTTACCGCCCACCTCCTCGCGTAAATTCTTCAGGTCTCAGTCGCAAAGAAATTATTGCTCAAGTGGACTTCGTGGGCGGCTTCCTCTCTATTGCTGGGATGATCCTCTTTGTAGCTGGTCTCCTTTGGGGTGGATACCAATACGCCTGGACTTCAGTACACACTCTCGTTCCCCTCCTCCTCGGTGCCGCGCTTCTTATCGGGTTCTGCTTCTGGGAGATCTATGGAGCTAAGTACCCCATGTTCCCATCACGCCTAAAGAAGGATCCTCGAGTTCTCGCCCTCACTCTCATCATCACCTTCATTTCTGGCGCAAACTTCTTCTCCGTACTTCTCTTCTGGCCCACACAGGCTTTCAATGTCTACGGTCATGATCCAATCGGTGTCGGAGTCCGTGGTTTGCCTATTGGATTTTCTATCTTGATTGGGGCTTGTATCGTACTTTGGCTGCTTTCAGTCCTTCGTGGCCACAATCGGTCCCTCATGCTTGTCTCTTCAATTGTTATGACTGCCGGTAAGTTCAGCGTCTCCTACTTGCTCCTTTCTCTCAAGAAATTAATCATAAAGTCCCAATCCTCAGTAAGAAAAACATTGAACAACGTTTCAGAAGAACTAACTAACTCCCGGTTCCTCTCAATAGGTTGCGGAGCTCTCGCTGCGGCTCGTATTGACAACCTGAGCGCCGTCTACGGTATACTCGTCGTCGCAGGTCTCGGAATTGGTGGGATCGTCGTCCCCGCTTCAATTATCACGACAATCATCTGCCCCGATGACCTTATCGCTACCATCGCAGCCCTCACGCTGGCAATTCGGGTGATCGGTGGCGCTATTGGATACACAACCTACTACAATGTATTTTACAACAAGTTTGTTCCGAAGCTCGCCTTCAACATAGCAACAGCCTGCGTCAAATACGACATATTTGATGGTGAGACTATCAAGGCAGCCGCTGAACTCACCGGTGCCTCGCTCCTCGATGATATCTTATTATTGCCAGGAGTAGACGGCAATTTGACAATATGGAATGATATCGTACTTGCTGGACGGGAGTCGTATGCTTATGCATATCCTTATGTGTACTACACAAGTATTGCTTTTGGCGCCGTGTCTATCATTGCTTCGCTTTTCCTTGGAGATATCAGCCAGTATATGGATGACCATGTGGCGGTAGTTATGCATTGATCTGAGCGATTCCGACGTTGGGGGGACGGCGCTTGGGTTATGATACGTTGAGGATGCCTAGAATGTACAAGATGCATGAGCAGTCCATGGAATGTAGTATGGAGCAGGTGACGGGCTCCTGGTAGACGCTTTAAGTTGAGACACACGAAAATGATACTATGGGCTCTAAAATTTGTCTATCTAGGTGTTCCAAACGTTGCTAGTTTTACCCCACGAGCTCTCAAGCCTCCCTTAGGATTTGGACTAAATGTATTTATCATCTTAGCTTATGTTTCCCTATTTCTCATCCTCTTGAATAACCCGATGCTTCCCGAGTTTTCCAAATTTTCAAGAAGGGAAACTGTTACTCACACGCCTTGACGGAGTAGCATGGGCGTCAGATCGATGGTTGAATTTTAAGGCCAAAATTCCTTATGCTCGGTCGCCCTCGCTTAATAGATAGGGGCTCTCGCTACTGTACAGTAACCTCCGCCAAGGTAGAACGGGGCTGGCTCGAGCTTCGTGTTTCATCTTAGCATCAAGACACCATCTCCTCGCCTGCTAAACGCCTTCATCAACTACGAATAATTTCAAACAAGATACCAAAGAATCACCACCCGCACAAACGACTTATATCAAACATGACAACCTTCCCAAACTTTGGCGACAATTCTCGCTTTCCCACATTCTCAGCTTGCGCTTTGGCTGGCCCAGCCCCAGCGCCAACTACAAGGTCGGTCCGTCTCCCATACATGTGCAGGAAAAACAAAGTTAATATCTACAATAGCAATTATTACCTCATTGGCACTATAGCTGAGAACATGACAATCTCTACGTCGCCCACATTCATTCTCAAAGATCGCTCATCAACGTCCTTCGCTTTAACTCTCAAAGTACCTAAAGAGCAGGTCCAAGAGGGTGTTCCAGGCGGCGGTTTTGATGTCAAGGGTTTTAGGAAGGGATTTACTGTTATCGTACCAGGAGCGAGAAGAAGTGGGGTCAAAGAGGGTAAGGCAGGATTTGTGGAGACGCCGAGTGGTAGTATTAAGGTCTGTTTCAAATCGTGAGGGAGATCAATTATGTTAAAAATGGCAGGTGATTCCAGCAAGTGTGGAGAAATTACTCTTGATGAGTGCTCAGGAGCAAGAAAGGGAAGAGGCTTTGCAGGGTAAGGGATGGTGCCAGGGGTGTAGAGAGGTGAAGGAAGTCGAGAGTTTGTCCAGATGTAGAGGTTGTGGGAGCGTTTGGTATTGTAATAAGGTGTGTTGCAAGCTCAACTTCATATCATCTCTTGGGTACTGACATATATCAACAGGAATGCCAAGCGAAAGGTTGGAGTGAGAAAGGACATAAGAACGAGTGCAAAGTTCTAAAATCTGTGTACGAGATATTCAGTCAGAAGTAAAGCCAAAGATTAATATTGACTCACAAGAGCTACAATATTTATCGTTTCTCCAACTCAGGGCCTATTCATTATTAATCTTTCATGATATGTGTGAAGCTGCGAGGAATTCTGAAGGACAAATACGTTTGTGATGACAAGTTGCCTCAAGCACCTCCAGGCACAAACTTTTATAACGATCCGAAATTTCGACGGTATTACAAAGCGAACAAGCGCCTATGACCGCAATTGGCAGCTGGATTAAGTGGTAAGAGTTTAAGCTCCTCAGCTCTTACTAAGTTTGCCGGGATGAAGCTCGCCTACAGAACTACTGGACCCATGATAAGAATTAATAATGGGTCGAGGACTTCCACTTGACCCACTATTACAGGCTTCCTCTCACGGCGTAGCTTAGAAGTCTATCTAATAGTAGGGCGGGGCTCTACTTTCCTCACGCGTTCGCTAAAGTAGGTGAAAGCAATGTGTCCGCGGAAAGCAAAGGTGTCCGCGGTCAATTGGTGTCAATTGGTAGTAAAAATCACAAAAATCGATTTTCGTCAAATTTTACTAGCAAAATCGCGTAGAAAATCAAAGAAATCATATCCGAAAATCGACTTTTTTGAATATTAAACATGCGCTTTCGCAAAATAAAAAATAAAAAGTTGATAAATTAATAGAATTAAGTTAAGCGGATAAATGCATCTACTTTTTATAAATTTCCCTCGTATACTTCTGATTTTATTCGTATTTAAAATCGTGATTTTGACCGATTTTGACCGATTTTTGTGATTTTTACTACCAATTGACCGCGGACACCTTTGCTTTCCGCGGACACATTGCTTTCACCTACTTTAGCGAACGCGTGAGGAAAGTAGACCCGCCCTACTATTAGATCTGCCACTACTTTCATGGAAACATCAACACAACAAAATACAGAATCAAGTGTGCTTGGCCTCATTAATATGCATATCTATACGGGCACTAAGCCCTTCGCCTATCTTGGCAGTTTCTCCACGAAGCTTGTTCTTATCATGCAAAAGTTAGGTTTCGTTAACATAGAGTCTGGCATGGTCCAGCTCCATGATGTGCGATCAGAGATGGCCCTGAGTTCATGGGCTCTGTCATTCTCTGAGTATAAAGAGGAGAGAACCCCATAATGCACAAGATCCGCTCTTCGGACTCCGGTCGAACTTGCGCGTGCAGTCAGAAGTTGATATCACTGATTCACTGTAATTTATCTCGCATCTGCATTCTTCGTTACTCCACTGGCAACTTTTGCTGCTTTCAGTGAAGGTCTTCCAACTCCCGCGGACTCGCTACACGAGATGCGCTCCACAATCCCAATCCCAAGACTATGGACTCGGGGCGATTGCGTCAAAGGAGATGTTTTAGTGCCCCTTCGCATTGACCTAACTCAGCAGAAACTCGACAGTGCTTATATCCATCTGATGGATGCGTGAGTTAATTTCAAATGTTTTCACCGCTTACTCACTTCAAAGATTGCCCTAGATATTCCTGAGTGGCAAGCTGAGCATCTCTTCCATGCCGAATATTATGAGCATGTTCATTCAAGTTCAGGGATTATTAGGGCCAGAAGTGACGAGTAAGTTGCTGTATGACTTTATTATACCAACTAATATCTTCTCAGATACTACTTACAGGAGAAAATCTGAGATCATGTAGATTTCTTAACTCCCGGTATGAAGTTTTCTGCGCCATTGAAAAAGAGAGAGGTGATACGAGATCCTGGAGCACGACACTACAAGGTTGTGGAAGAAACATCGCCCCGACATGTCTCAAAGCACTTTATGGGATTCTCAATACCCACATTCAGGACAGTGCCACATTTATGGAGCAATGGATGACCCCTTTTTCACAGCAAGGTAAACTGCTATCAAGCGAGGAGCTTCGGGAGTCAATGGGCGAGAGAGAGGATGCTTGAAAGGAAGCAGCAGAAGAATTGTATGTGGTTGGTGGTTGTGGATGCTAATAACGGTCCTTTGGGGAGCATACAAGAGTTTTGCATGCTTGATTAATAATGCTCCAAGCAAGTAAGGTAGAATGAAAGCAAGTGCCATTTGGTGACATGGGAGTGACACGAAAGAGAACCAAATTATTTGCATATAGGCTCCCGATTGTGCGAGAACCACTGTTTATTTGCCTCTTTCAGACTTTCAGGGACGTTGAGTACTGACTGGCCTCATCGTCTCGAATTTGTGCCCGGAACATTGTTGGCTCTACAAAGGATAGTCTATTGAATCGTAGCAGCCTCTGTTGGAAGACAGCCCTAGGCTACTTTCTTGTCTCCGTTCTGTCCATGTACTCTATGTCCATTCTGGACGGGAGTCTTTTTGGTAAATCTCTTTTTCACCGCAGCGATCATTTTGGCAAACCAGTAGACATTGAGCGCTTGCAATGTGACATGGCCACCCATATACATTACTACGAGCCAGGTCGGCAAAGACCTGTCACCAGCGAACCGCATCATCTCCTGAGTACCTCCGATCTTCGCTGACTGATCGAAATGTAGCGCATTCCACACGTCACGATAGATGTTGAAACTCGAATACGCACCCCAAACGAGTCGACAGCTGAAGAATACCGTAATGAGAGCGAGTCCATTGTAAAGCTGTGCTTTAGTTCCAGTCATATTAATCTTGTCGAAGAACCAGTGAATATTGAGGAAGGGTGTAGAGAGTTCATAAAGCATGAAAACGCAACCGTAATAATTAAAAATTGGTCGCTAAGTAAAAAAATTAGCAAGAACGAACACTTACCTTTCCCAATAGCTGCTATTATCATCTTAATGTGGAAACGTACAAATCCCATGGTGTACGTTACGAGGCAGCTCGAAGCATGTGCTAACATCCCAAGTCCGAAGACATCGAGATACCGAACCATGACTACCAAGTCGAAAAGAAAGTATCCTGTCGCCAGTGCTTGTACTAGAGCTGCTGCACCAGTGTAACCCCACATCCGCTCCTCGAGATCCATACTCCGCCTCTCGTTATCTGCATATATGGTCCATAGTGCAAGCGAGGTAATACAACAAGACTGCACCATTGACGCACAATGCATGTTCCATCGTAGCTTGCTTTCATACGAGAGATTTGTGTAGCGGTTGGGCAGAAAGTAATTTGATAAGGGTCGTGCAAGGTACTCGAAAATGATATGGTAGAAGCCGAACGCGAAGAGGATCTCGTGGAGATGGAGGGGTAGACTTTTGAGGTTCAAGTAATCGCAGAGAGGCTTGACGGCCGCTGTGAGGATTGGTATAGGGGCAAAGAAGGGATCTAGCATTTTGATGCTTAGGCTGAACACTCAGCGCCGAGAAGGGTCGGGAAGGGAAGTCTTTAGTTGGGTAGCTGAAGGGCATTTAGTATTCGGCTGGAAGATAAAGGGGGCGGGTGTTTTCGTACAAGTACTAGCACTTTATGGTACATCCTTTTCCAGACCCAAAAGTAATACTGTAGATAAATAAATGAATTAGTAAACAAAAGGGAAAGGAGGTGAGGTAGGTAGGTAGATGGACAGACGGCAAATAAAGCTGACGAAACAGGGCGGACAGAGTTGTGCAATGACCTAAAGCTAAATACATGACGGCTGACCGTAAAAATAATTAACCTTCGATACGTTGGCCATGATGTTGCCTCGAGTACAAAAACGAATGGGAGCTTGTTGTTACAGTAAGTAGCACTGCACCAACTCAGTTTCCGAGGTTTTTGTATTATACAATACGGTACTGTAAAGGGCGAGATGATTTCATACACATATCTCGACAGAGCACTAAGACATCCAATCCAGCCTTCGATTAATGTACGATGGATCAAAGATAAACACGGTGTTGTGCGGAGTTGAAGCAGATACAAACTGTTACATACTGCGTACGAAGTGCTGTACTGTACGGAAACAAGAAATAAATGTTGTCTTGAGTTCTCCAGCAGGGGGAGCAGGGGGAGATCGAGGTCCTGGCGCTGGTGGTCTCTAGAACTACCGTAACTAAATATAGCTAGGGACTTTGGTCTCTGAGCCGCGCGCGATTTTACCGGTAATGATATTTGATTTTGATTTGATGACTTGAAATTAATTTACTTCAGACTATATCTACTGACGTTGATGGCTGCCTTCTCGATCGTAATTAGCCATGTTGTAAGCATGTATTCTGGTTCAAACCGTTCAACCCGAAGAAGTGAATTATTGGAAGAAGGTCGGAATTTGCGGTTAGTTCTCAACGACGATAAAGTTGGGACTTGATAGTGGTTTTTTGTACAACAACAAGAGGGGGAAAATCCGAATACCCGGTATCTTAGTTTACAGTACCTTCGAAGACTTCGAAGAAGTGAAAAGCATGGACGAGCCAAAAGCTCAAACTCGACAGCTCTAGGACCTCGTGATCCCGAGCAGAAGTGAAGAAATACTTGCCGATATTCTCTCTCAGTGAGACGCTCGTACCTTTTAGACACTTCGAGTGAATTAAAATATTGTCGATCTCCATCCAACATGCGGCAAAGTCGACAAGGTTGACCTCTGCCAACATCCGCTGATTCTGCAATCCAGCCTGTCCAACTCATCGCCAGTTGAGATCGTACCCATGTGATCCAAATTCAAGCACACAGGATGTAGAAAGATGAAACAGATAGCACTTAGAGAGCCTAGGAACCTGTTACCCCAGGAATGGCTTGCAGCAAGAAGACTTTACGTACGGCTCGATCTCGTCAGAACTGGTTGTCTATGACGGAATGGAATTTGGAAAGGGCACATACTCATAACGAGTGACTGGACTGCACCGTTGAAAGAATCAAATTCAGAATAGATTACTTTGTTCAGCGTTGACCAAATGCGCTCGCACACTTAGCCCTCGTATGCCTAATAGAGACATGTGACGCTATAAGTAATAAGCAGAAAATAAAACGCATTCTTATTTCACATGCACCGTATTTAACGCCGCTGGGTGTAGCCCATTGATTGCCCATGCCACGCCGGGCCATTGAGGGAAACCCAAGCACGGAATACAAGAACGCCTGCCATGTTCACTATCGTGACCACTCTACCATCCATGCATACAAGTGTCCCCAGACACCTCAACTCGACTTGGTTGTAAAAGCCAACTCCACGACAACTCTCGAATGTGTAAGCTCCTTCAATTCGGCGAGCTCAGCGTCTGGCTACTCTCTGATTGCTGTCTAGCCTGTCCTTTAAGATGGCCATTGACATCGCCACTGGTGGTCTTGATCTTCAGCTTTGCTGCGTCTGGCGGAACGCCAGGTAGGCTAGCTGCAAGTCCATTACTATTGCCGTACAGCCACTTGCTCTTGGGCTTATTAGATATCTTCTTGACTGGCTTCAAGGTTCTCTTCTTCTTGGGGTCTACTGAGATCGACTTCTCATTGAAATCACCATCGCGATCGTCGTCTCCATCTTCAATGACATCCTCATCATCACTAGCAGGAGGCTTCGATTCGAAACTCAAGCCGCTGGACGAAAGCTGACTTGAATTCTTCAACATCTTTGGACCTTGAGTCTTCAGTTTAGTTGCCGGGTTCTTCTTTAGAGGTTTCTTCTTCTTTTGTGGAGAATCCTCAGAGTCGAAGTCGTCACCTGCATCACGCTTATTTGGACTGCTGCGGCCATTCTTGTTGGAGTGAACTGTCGGAGCAGGTGTGGTGTTACGGCTGCCAGGAGGTGTATATCCATTCTGACTGCCGGCTCCGTTGCCATTCGCCATCTTGGTTTTTGCATCTCTCGAGGATTGTCGACCAAAACCACCTATACATCTCGCCATGTGGTTGTTCATGCGTTTGATGGGGACATGGCCGCCGCAATTGTTACATTTAGAAGATGGGAACGATATTGGAAGTTTCTCCTCCTCTTCGCCGGGAGGAGGAGATGTGTTTGGAGAACCTTGACTGCCATTCGGAGTGTGCTCCTTCTGTTGCTTCAGAGGATTAATCATATCTTTCTTCTTTTTGCCACGACCGGGACCCTCAGGAACATATGTCTGGCCATAGACATCATGATACGGCTTGTTGATAAAGGGGTGCTTGCTGCAATATTCGACACCGAGTTCTGGTTTTCTGCCACCATTACCGTCCGTCGGATGAAGAAGACGGGGGAGACCGCACTTCTGGCAGCGAATTTCCTTTGTGGTTTGTAGCGGATTTCCTTTGAGGTATGCAATGCCATTCTCCCAAGTAGCACCTTCAGTCTCGACAACCTTGTTTTCGGTGGATGAAGCGGACTCGTCGTCCTCGGCGATTCCTGCAGCTTTCTGCTCGACAAGAACAGCAGCAGATGACGCTCTCAACATCTTCTCCTCGCGGAAAGCTTCAAAAACCAAGTCGTGGAGAATGTTGTAGACGGAGTCATCTAGAATAGCATAGGACTAAGCAGGGGCGTCAGCAAATTGATTCTTGCCCAGGCAGCATGGAAAGGATGGAAAGGGAAAAGGAATTACCAATTTCTCCATGGAATCAAGCTGTTGATCAGGATCAGGTACTATGAGACCCGGCGTCTCAAAAGCATCGTTGGAAGACATCTTGAGGGCGGCGCTGCTGACCAGGCTGAAATACAATCTGCAGTTGTGGTAAAAGGAACAGCTGTGAGGCAATCAGGAGCACAGTTGCAAGAAGATGCAGCAACAACGATGGAAAAGCCAGGAGGATGAGAGGGCATTTTACATAGTTTTCTCCTATTCACTGACGAAATAGCATGGCTGGGGGAGGGGAGCAATTGATATTGTCGTCGGGCTCAATAGGAGAGCCGAAGGACAATACTAATCTTGCTATTGTGCTGAAACCGAGCTGCACACCTGCAACTCAGGTTATCGGCAGAATGGGCCCGCTAATATTAAGGTTCGGGGGCGGTGAATTGACTTTGCGAAACTGTACCTCGATCTCGATGCAGGTGTACTATGAAAATCTCTCGGGAAACAATACAGTATAGTAGTAATGTCCAAGGTATGACGATTAATGTAGATTTAAGTTGATGACTTTCAATCAGACGGTACAAACAATTTTGTCAATACAGATGGAATTATATTCCGACTCTCTGCTTCTTTAGTGAAAAACGGGGGTATCTCTAGCGGTGTCGCTTGTTTCTGCCATCACGAGGCGAGGCGAAGGGGGGGGAAGCCAGAGCCAACTTCACTCGAGCCAGCCCGGCCCAGCATCATTTTTTGAAAGAACAAGCACCGAGACGAGGCCAGATATTGCTTTTCACGCCTAGCAACTAAATATACCTAAACTACACTTTAACCTCGCAGAAATTGGCTCGGGAGGGGAGAAGAGTGAGTATTTCAAAATGGACTCCAATGTCGCGTCCAACACGCAAAACACGCGAATCCAGCCTTCCATCCGGTCATTCTTTCAGCCTCGACAATCCCCAAGTTACACCGCACCCCCAGGGTCTCTTGCTCCAAAAATCTCGCCATCTCTTCCCTCACCTTCATTGACACAGACCATACCGGCTCCCCCAATAAATGCTTCAAAAAGCCCACCTCAGCAACTAGCCAAAACATCTCACCTCCCTTCACAAGCAACTGTCTCTTTGATCGAGCAAGGACACATCCAGTCTCTCCGTCGAATTAATGCCCTCCTCCTTCCAGTCGCCTACCCCGACTCCTTCTACCACAAGATCCTCTCTCCAGATCCTCCCACACCACCAATTGGCTTTTCTCGCGCAGTCCTTTGGACAGACCCATCCAGCCAGGAAACCAAGGTCGTTGGCGGCGTAGTTTGTCGCCTTGACCCCGCTCCCTCCGAAAACTCCACATCACAAAACCCAGAATACATTCCCAATGCATACGATATTTACATCCAGAGTCTAGCACTGCTATCGCCGTACCGTGGGAAGGGCTTGGTTGCTGCTGTGCTTGGCGAGATCATTGAAGCCGCGACACAGCAACAAGAATTACAGATAAAGAGTCTATACGCGCATGTATGGACACGAAATGAGGAGGCATTGGAATGGTACGTTGCACGCGGGTTCAAGAGAGAGGAGCCCGTCATAAACGGCTACTATCGTCGCCTCAGTCCGGATACAGCACATATATTCCGACGACGCTTAGTGCCATCTGACCACTTGAATGGGCCTCCTCCAGCAAACTCAAAACCCTCAACACCCACCAATACAATCAGACCACCCCTCCCCTGTCATCCAAGGTCGTTCCAAGAAAGGGGCCCAGAAAGAGAGTGGAATGATTTGCCGGAAGATATCCTTGGAGGGACCATGTTGAAACCCCCAAACGCATTAGGAGGTCAGCAAGGAAGTGCAGCTAGCTCTAGGAGTAGCTCGAGAAGTGGAACGGAGGGTAAGGGTAAGAAGAAGAGGGCGTACCCTGCGGCTGCTTTTGGAAACACCTCATCGTAAACATGGAATCGGTATTAGGACTAAAATGGCATATAGAGTGAGGTACGGGAACACTTGAACTCCATTAGTAGGCATGGCGTTATCGGAGGTTAATTTGGTGGTTAAGAATCGGAACAGGAGCAGGTGGCATTCATGAGATAACGATGAAATAGACATCTAGAGTTGGAACTAGATTTCCAGTCAATAGTACGTTGACATGTTAAGATAAAGTTTTGGCATGCGCAGGAAATGCATTTCATGGATTTATCTGTGTATCTGTCTAATCGAATTTTAATTTTCCCAACCATCATACGCCTCCTAACCATCCATATACTTGCTCTATAACTTACATTTATACATGCATGACATGCCATGTCAGACCTACACGTTCTCAACTCTCGGCCTTCTTTCCCTCCAATTCATCCTTAGGCACTTCTAATGAGAACAGAAACACATGGTGCTTATGCTCATCATCCTTCTGCTTCTTCTCATCCACCTTTGAGGTACCCTGATCTTCGTGACCAGCAGATAGAGTTGACTCATGACTTCCAGGAAATTCCCCACCGCCATTTTCACCCTGCTTCTTCTCTACAACCTCCTTTAATTCAAGACCCCATTCCCCATCCTCCGTATACTCCCACATTAACTTCACCTCACCTCTCACTAGTGCTGTGCCCCAGAGCGCCGTCAAGACCCCAGGAACAAGATACAGAAGTGCCGGCTGGGCATGGTTAAAGACGTTCATGACGACAAGGGTGACGAGCATAGCGAGTATATAACCAATGAGGCTGGCTTTGAAGTAGATTTTCGAGAAGCGTGCGCCGTCTGCGACTGTTGCTGCATCGCCCTTCTTTGTGACACGAGTCCAGAAGCGCTCGCCCCATAGGCCAGTAGCCTCAACAAACTCCTCTCTCTTGACTAATTTTTCGTTATTGAGTGCAAGAGGTCGAATTGTAGGGTTTTCAACGATTCGTTGTTTGTGCAAGTAATGCAAGTACAGATCAAACCTTAGCGCCAGCGCCATTATGATACCAGGGAGCACGACATCGCCGAGCCCGAGCATGCTTCCACGCTTAGGACCGGGAAAGACGAGTTTGATGGGAGCTTCAAGAGAGGTGGCGACGGTGATCATGAGCGGGGTGTAGAAAACCATAACAATATCATAGACGAAAAGTCCTGCTAGGACCAGGGTGCCGGTCCAGAAAGTGGTAGGAGACATGAGCTGGAGGGTACCATAGCAGAAGCCGAAACCAATGATGTTTGTGAGCCACCATGCCTTCCCTAATTTATGTTAGAATAGGAAGAGCTTGATGGGGCAGCGATAAATTTACCATTCATGTTATACATAGCAATGATGGCTACTCCGAAAACGAAGCCGAGCACATCATTGAGTTGTAATTTGCTTCTAGTGGAGTAAATGCCTATTCTCGAGTTAGCGGCAGAGCTAAAGAAAAATGATAGGTAAAGTACGGGGGAGTATCAGGTACTTCTTACCATGAAGGTAACCTCTAAAGACCCAGTGGTTCTTTAGAGCGGCGCGGATTGACCACAACTTCTTGTTGATTCCCGATGAGAATTGGACCCTAGACAAAAATCCTGGGAAAGGATTCGTCTTATCTTTGACAGCGTTATGATGAGCCTGAACTCTGGCTTTGTTGACAGATCCAGTGACTTGTTGGGAAAGTAGAGAATCGACATAGTATGTCTCTGTTCCAGATGACCATACAGAAGGAAAAACAAATGTTGTAGCTACATTTAGACAATCTGTAGCAAGCTTGCCAACTCCGAAAATACCAAGGCCTAGAGATCCAGTTAATAATCATGAGAAGACCTGACAGAGTGCACCAACCAGAGAAATAAACGTTCAGAATCTTATTCAATAATTTCGGATCCTGCATCCACTTGATGACCAGATAAAGTCCACCCAACGTGATACCTGCAATCACGGGAAACATCACAGCATCACTTGGTGTGAGGCCCTCGATCTTAGCATCCTCTTCCTCCTCTCCATCTTCGTCAAATTTCTTCTTTGGTACAGCTGCGGAAGGCGGTCTTCGTAGTGACGCGTGAGAACCAATGTAGATGGGAAATAGGGCGGCAAGGATGAGATGTGTGTACATCTGAATGAGCTCGCGGTGCGAGTAGACTAGGTAAGACCATTCTCCAATAGCTTGGAGGATTGGGCTATCACTGTCGTAATTAGAGTTGGCGCTGTCCATTGTGATGGTTTTTATCGAGTGGCCCAGAAACCGGATGTGAAGTGTGAGGCTGCAGCCTGATGAACAACTTGGGGCTGTAGTTGATGGTAAGACTGGAAGGCCAGATCATCTATGAGATCTTGGCTCATGAGCGGTTTTCCGATGTGAGCGACAAACGGTTCAAGTTAACATTGATTCGCCAAACAAAACCTTTGAAATGGTCCAGAAATGGTCCAGAAATCACAAGGAGCAATTGTTGGTCAAAGGCTAGGTCTAGGATGAAGAGGTCGGTGATCACAGCGCACGGACATGCAAGGCACAGTACAATAGCTTTCGTCAGCCTTGTCTCAGCACCAATCCAAACATTAAGCATCCCATATTCAATGCGCTTCAAAGCAAAACTTTCCTTTCTCAAGCTCTAGATATTGTAATCTTAGAACTCTCTGCCTTCCCATTGGCTGCAATACCTGTAGCCTCTACACGCTCCATTCTCCGGCGCAAAACAGTCTCCAACATGGCGACCAACATTGCTCTAGAGACCACAATGGTATACACATATCTCCCACTCGGCTGACACCTTGTAAGTACTAATCCGATACTTAGGGAACCATATTTATCGAGCTCTACAATGACCATGCCCCAAAGGTTTGCTCTTCCTCCAAACATTCCCCACCTCACCGAGCACGATCGTACTGACCATTGCAAGACATGCACAAACTTCAGCACGCTTATCTCCCGCGGCTACTACGACACCCTCCTCTTCCACCGCATAATTCCATCCTTCATGCTACAGACGGGTGATCCCACTGGTACTGGTCGTGGTGGTTCGAGTATCTACGGCGAGAAGTTCGAGGATGAGATTTCTACTTCCCTAAAGCATACCGGTGCCGGTATCTTAAGCATGGCAAATTCGGGTCCAAATACAAATGGGAGTCAGTTCTTCATCACGTTAGCGCCGACGCCTTGGTTGGACGGGAAGCATACTATTTTTGGCAGAGTCACAAGAGGATTAGGTGTTGTGAAAAGAATGGGGCTCGTCAGGACGGGGGCGGAGGATAGACCAGTCGACGAGGTGAGGATTTTGAAAGCGCGGGTTGTAGATGATGCAGAAGAAGTTTAAAATTTTATGAACTGGACATCTTCGGAAGAACGGGTTGTTTGGATTGGCGTTCTGGAAAGAAGATTTGAAAAGTACACAAAGGCTATGAGCAAAAAGGGCGATATAACATAGTTGTCTCCACAAACAGAACATTGTCTGCGTGGAATTAGAATCCCATGTTGTTCGAAACTAATACTATCTAAACCAGAGAAAGCCTCGAGGCCTCCCCGCTATATCGGTTCCCTAACATAGCTTACTTGTACAACCCGTCAGGTTACTGTCCCTGGTAGCTTCCAAGCAACCAAATCATCTCTGATATCGAACTCATTCAATTCCGGTGCCTTTTTGAAACCGTTCCTGCCTCTTTCCGATGAGTTCTCCGAAGAAACATCGTTCAATTCTATTGTTGACGAAGGTGAGGGCCCCAGGGTTTCTTGACTCCCCGAATGTTTGTGCCCCATCCTTGTTGTTCTCTTTCCAGTCACTGTGCTCTGTGATGTTCCACTTTTCGAACTAGTTCCTGACTGCGACCGATGATGGCTTCGTGTTCTGTGCTCTTCCCCGCTGTCCTCACGCATGATCCGAGGAAGCGCCAGGCCGTCGTTGCGTTTCCAACCATCTCCGCCGTTGAATATATCCTCCAAACACTGATCTGCGGGCAACTCATCTGTATGCGCTGCCCAAGAAGCTGCTAAGGCCCGTCTATACATATCCTGTAGCTCCCCATGGTCTCGGGATTTGCTTATAGTAGGCATATCTGTTGTGGTCAACATCTCCCTCCATGTTGTACAATTGAGAGGTCTCACGTCCTATGTCGTCCTGCTCCGTTTGGTCTCCTGCCATGATACCTGCTATCCCTCCAAATACTGGCGCAGTCTTCAAGGGAGGCGCAACAAAATTCCTTTCGCCGTCCACATGCTTCATCATGATGCCAATTTTCAACGTACTATTGATCTTACTTTCTTGCATCAAGTACCTCCTTACAACCCCTTCTTCCCCGTCCGGACCCATCTCACTCTCCTCCACATACTCGGATAAATTCAAGGTAATATATCCCAGCGTTATCTTCTCGCCCCTTAGCCCACTGACATTGTGATCCTGCACGACCTCGAAATTAATGCTGCACTCCTGCAGGTTGTTATTTTTGTCGATCGTAAGCCGAACCGGTATCGTTTTAGTATAATCCCAAGTGACCTTATGATCTTTTATGAGGGAGGGATCGGTACGCCCGCGGTGCTCGGCGGAGGTTGAGGAGGGCAGATGCCATTTGATGTAGGAAGTTCCGCTGACAAGGGGAACATTGTTGAGGTCAACGATCTGGCTTCGTTAGCTTCATGACACTATTGCTCAATTCTGAGAGCATACTCTAAGGACAAGTTCGAATTTAGGCTACGAGATGTTTTAGTATGTGATTGGCAGGGACCGAGGTGAATGGTGGGGTTTGGATGAGGGGGGCAACGATAAGCACGCAAGCATTATTTACTGACCCGTCGAGCCTTGGAGACTAGGAATTTGGAGAGCGTCATTAGCCTGGGGTTTGGAGGGAGCATGTTTGCTGCGGAAACAAGAGAGCGAGGAGTGAGGAGTGAGGAGTGAGAAAGAGTCATACTTAATGGATTCATACTCCCGCTGAGTATCGATGACTAGATTGCGGAAGTTGCGATAAGGCAACATATCTGATTAGACTTTATTAGCCAGATGGGCAGGAAGTAGGAAGCAGTACTTCGTAGGTCAGCAAGCAAGGGAAAGATGGAAGTTCGGATGCACGTAAGGGGTTCTGGTAGGACATACTGTACAGTACGTAAGGCGAGGAACGCGAACGGATGACGTCTCGGCTCGCCTAACTACGGTACAGTACTTCGTATTCGTACCTATAGCTAGCTAGGCTAGGTTCTTTCTCAACTATATACACTCCTACTCCTTACCCTCCTGTCCATGAACTTTCATTCTTAGTTTATATGATCGGATGGACATATCGGGTGATGTTATCGCAGAGGTGGTTTTGAGAGAGTTCGTTAAGTGGCCAGCGAAGAGGAAACCATTGGTCAGAAGTGATGGAATCAAAGAATGGGTACCGCTGAGCGGGATTGTAGCACATACACATAGTTCGTTCAAAGCCCTTGAAATGGCGCTGCAGATCACGCACGAGGCTGATCATCGAAACAGGGAGAGGAAGTCTTACCTGCCTAGCAGCAGCGTATGTGTGTATAATCCTGTACAGCATGGCGCATTTTACTTATGTGGACCTAGGACCGGCATGAAGTGTCTTCCGCATCATAAAATCTCTCAAGCGCAAGGGGTTGTGCTTCATGACTGGCACGCTGAGGTTCTTGCAATCCGCTCGTTCAACCGGTTTCTGCTCGAGGAATGTCATGCTTTGGCATCTTCTGAAAAGTCATCCTCGGACTACATCCGACTGAGAAACGAAGACGAAAGGACCGAGACACATTTTCAACCTTTCGCGTTAAATGATGGAATCAATCTCTATATGTACTGTTCTGAAGCTCCGTGTACTCTTCCTTCCCCCTTCCACTTCCTCAAATAACTGTGACTGATAACTTCAGGCGGAGATGCCAGCATGGAACTAATTATGGCCGCTCAGGAAGACTCCACCCCTTGGACTCTTCCTTCCCCAATGCCAACTTCCTCTGGCAGCTTATCATCTACGGAGTCTCCCATACTCCATGGTCGTGGGTATTTCTCTGCCCTTGGTTCTGTACGCCGGAAACCTTCTCGTCCAGATGCGCCACCGACGCTTTCTAAATCCTGTTCGGATAAAATCGCTCTAAAGCAATCGACCTCGTTACTCTCATCCATCACCTCACTCCTCATTTTGCCAGTTAATGTCTATATCCATTCTCTTGTCTTACCATCGTCACAGTTCTCTTCCCTTGCATGCACTCGAGCATTCTCTGAATCCGGACGATTATCGTCTCTCAAATGGAAGAAGTGGGCTGGTGGATACGAATTTCAACCATTTGAAATTATGACTACGGAGAGAGAGGTTTCCTGCAGCCGCCGCCAACCTCTCCGATCGGGAGAAAAACTGGTACCCTCAAATATTGCCACCTCATGGACACCTAACCACAGCGATACCCTAATTGGGGGAGGCTTGCAAGGCCGAAAACAGTTTTCTATCAAGGGTGCCAGCCGGGTTTGCAAACGTCAAACCTGGAAGCTTGCGCTTGAGATTTCCAAGAACGCCTCTCTGCAAGTGCCAAAGATTGAAAGAGCTCTGAGTGTCAAGAGTTATTTTTCGGTAAAGGAAAGCGCCTTACTAGAGGGGAGAAGGAAAGTGAAGTCGGATGTGAGGGCTAGTACATTGAAAGGCTGGCTCAGAAATGACGGTGGTGAAGCCTGGGGCGTGGAGGAAGTTGAGAGTTGAGACTGAAACAGTGAAACGCCCCGTCTTGATCATTTCGTTGCTCCGTATTGATAATTATTTACTTCAAATACCTCAGTCTCACAGCACCACTCTTATATCGCAAGTTGTTAAGGTATCTTGCCACGATTCGTCTCTTTACTTACGGTTGCATTTTGCTAGGTTATTTAATTAACCAAGGCTACAATTTCCGCCGCATTGCTACATAGACATGAAAACCGTCTCGATCAAGATTCCAGGTCTGATTTCTATCAGTACTGGAAGTTCTTAACGCGCTCATCCAATCAAGTTATCAGATGAGTCGAGACTGGTGCTTTTGCTTGGATGCTTCTTTTTTTGCGAGGGCAGTCCTTTGGTAATTTTTCTTTATGTTTGGAAGCAGAATGATGACAGTCTATAGCAATCTGTCAGAGATTAGTCAATATGAGGAGGAGCCAACTCACGTTTCTCATTCATCCTGTGTTGCGAATCAAGTATCTTTAACATCAGCGCCTCATGGGGTCTTTATCAGCTCGTATAGTACCACTTCTGTTCAGGATTGAAATGAGGATAAAAAGTTGCACTAGTGTGAATCTTTTTCGTAGTGGTCAAATTCGACATGGCTATCTTCTTCGAGGGAGAAGCTCTCACACAAGACTAGGGGAAAGTCTTTAACTGTTTCTTGGAGGGACTCTAGACACTCTCGGTTGTTGAAAGCCTTGGTAAACACTACTTTTATTCGATGACTCTTTGTTCAATATGGAACAAACCTGATCTGTACAGCTCAGGATTTGCCCTCGCAGGGTTGGCTCTAGGCTGTTGCCCTTCAGACTCCCGAATATCCCAGCCAGAGGGCGTCGATGTTGGCCTCGACCTCAATTCGCTGATTTTCTCAGACTGCCAAGCTGCTCCTCAGGTCCGGGCATATTGCAAGTAAGGAAATCTAGGGGTATGAAGATCTACTGAAGGCGTTTCTGCTACAACAGTATTCCGAGGGGCGGAATGGTCAAATCAGAAGTCTAGACTCCACGCATGCCTCGGTCTTTGATCATGTGGATAAACTGATCAGCGGTCTTATGTGTATCGAGTATATCCAACTAGGGGCACATGAGCTCCTCGTATACTGACCGACAACTGGTCCAAACGAAATAGATGCTGTGATGCTGTGATGCAGGGAACTTGCATGAAGCGGTGATGGTTCTTTGACGTGGACGTTGGGGTTCAGGAGCCTTCACTTCAGATGTTGAGTGAGTGGATTCCGAATAGTCGGTCCTTAATCGAAGATTTTCTTGGGTATGTGCAGATACTAAATTCAAGTCACATGGCTAACATCGGCCGTACTTTTCACCAGACCCTAGGTGAAACTTGTGGACTCGCGTCAAGCTTTAGATTGCCCGCCCAATTTTTGCTCTTTAGCCTTCTTCACTTGTATGTGAAAAATATGGTGTCATTGACAAATGCCCAGTAAGTTCGCATCTAACACTAACAGGAAGTGTGCTCAACAATACCGTGTCTCAATACCCAACTCCAACTCCATCGCTATGCCATATATAAATGCCACCAATTTTCCTACACGATCAATGCTCTCTGATTCTATCCCTGAGCTACTCCTTTACCTACCCGATCATTAGCAGCCTCTTTTTTGAGCAGGCATCCACAAGGAGCTCGTTTTTTTATTCCGTTCTCGTTCTCACCCGCGACCACGTTTTGGCCGGCTGTATCCTCACTTCTAGTTATATGCTCTTCAAATTCCATCATTGGCAATATCTCATCGCTGGCTCCCCTCTTGTGATTTACCGTTCTAGCATGCTCCTTCAGCCAACTTTTCCCTTCGCCAATCATCTTTGGCCTCACAATCATCCACCAGCACCAATACAGCACGCCAATTCCCAGTACTGCAAGTGCCGTTGCTGGGTACGCAAAATACGGAAACCGGCCATCGCCCTTGTTCTCCCTGGGCTTGATCCACGGCAAAACTAGTAACAGACAATTGCTAGCCGCAAAGATGATGGTGTAGATTTTCTTCGCACGGAACGGAGATAGCCAATTTTCCCTAGGGGATCCTTGGAGATAGAGCAGTCCAAGAGATATAGCGACGCTAATGATAGAAACAGGATAGCCGCCAATGTCAACGAGGAAGTTGTAAGTTTCCCCTGGTGGCGGGACGACGATAACGAGGACCGAGACTAGCCAATGTAGAAGCAGACCAGGAGCAGGAGAATTCCACTGGTTCTTCCCAGCAAAGAAGTGTGAGAATGGCATCAGACCATCCTTGCCAAGCTCTTGATTAACGCGAGCTTGTGCAAACGATGTTGCTGCTATGTTTCCAAACGCAGAAATTATGATAAAGAGTGGTATGACGTTCTCACCCACTACCTCCCCAAAGATATTCTTGAAAAAATGGCCTGCTATAACGACACCAGAGGAGCGAAAGTCTTCTTTTGAGACGACCAAAAAGTATGCGATGTTCGCCAAGATATAGCCGAATGACACAAGTGAAAGCGCTACTGGGGCCGCGAGACGGAGAGTTGGGATGGGATTCCGAATCTCTGAGAGAACCTGATTAGCGGTTGAGTAGCCTCGAAAGCAGTAGAGAATTTTGAGAAGAGCTGTTGCGTAGTCGTATGGCTGACTAGACGATCCAGCAAACACATTTGTGAAGTTTTGTTCGGCTGTGCTCGGAAGAGGACGCTTCTGTTTCGAGAAATCGAGGGATTCGATTTCGTTCAAACGTCGACGTGAAATTATAGAAGAAGAGCCAACCCCCATGAAAGCTCCTGCTATTCCCGAGAAGATGACAATGATGAGGATGAGCATCTTCCCAACGCCGAGGATATTAATGATTCTCAAACCGAGTTTCTGATACCGTGCATGGATTACGCAGATACATGTAATGACCCACACCGCTACTGCGCGGACATTCCACCTGTTGGCATCGATTTCCAGCGCATACATAACATACTCTCCCAGTACTATACAGTTGGGCGTACTGAAACCAAGCAATACAACGTATGACATGAACATACACGTTGCTAGCATTCTTGGCTTTTTGAATATGCGTTCAAGGTAGACTCGCTCGCCGCCGCTTCGAGGAATTGCGGTTCCAAGGTCGAGATAGACTCCGAGACCGCAGAACGAGATGAGAGATCCGATCACCCATAACAGGAGAGAGGCTCCTACCGAGCCAACTGAGTTGAATATTGACGAAGGTATAGAATAGATACCGACACCGATAGTCTTGCCCAAAATGATGTTGATGGCTGAAAAAGTGCCAAGCTTACCATCAGAAGCAGCAGAGTCAAAACTTGGTGTGAGAGGAGGAAAGGCTTGCTGAGAAGGGAATGCTAAGGCAGCGCTCGATGATCCGTCTTCTGTAAGATGCTTCGGGGAATAAACATACTCTTTTCTAGATGGCGATATTATTGGAAAGGTACGTGGTGTGGTGAGATACGTCGAGCTGCTATAGGCATCATATCTGGCTTGGTCTGTGTTGACGAACAGACTACGTGGCGACTCAGAATTCTCATTCCGTGTTAAAGGTCGCAACCTTCGTGGAGTGACTGGAGAACGACAGCCGCCTTCAATGAAGTTGTTCCGCACTGGCGACGCCACATTACCCTCCGTAGAAATTGCTCCCCCGCTGAATGTTCGTGGTGTAGAGAACCCTGCCATTGAGAGAGTTTCGAGAGAGAATATTACAGCACAGTAATATGGTGATCAACCTTAACAATGCCGAAAGCTCATTGGGGACGGGCAGAAACAAAGTACAGTATTGTGAGCAGATTTTTGGAATGGAAACTTGGTGAGCCAAGAACCGAACTTTGAATGGGTGATATGAGAGAGTTCTTGAGGGGACTCGAGACTGGGAGACCCCTTCGAAGAAGAAGCGGAGTCGGGTCTGCAAGATCAGCATAACGAAGATGACTCTTGATCTCTTCCCCTGAACCTTTGAATCTTAAGGTCGCCAGGTCCGTCAAAAGATAATAAGCAAATGATTCGCCAAGAGAAGCTAGAAAACAAATCATATGTAGGTATGTCATTCGGCAGAGCTGGCAGGATCTGTGCAAGTCCATCAGTGAAACCAGAGCCGGTCCGGCAACGGGGCATCCAGAGGATCGGATGCAGGTCAAAATGATACATTACTGTAAATTTGGAATTCTGCCCTGAGATGCCCTGCGGATTTCAGCATTTTAACTTTTGGGTGGCCAAGGATGACGAAGCTCTTACATACTTCTTGAGTGGTGAAACACGATTTGATAGAGATGTGTTGACATGGGATGATGATTCGCCAAGAGTGCACAGGTCAGTTTTGCGGTGGGCGGGTATCTGGGTACTGTGTACTATGATGGATATCATTGTTTCGAGATGGATCATCGATGGAACAGTCCCTGGAGCGTTCTCCAATTGCGATTTAATTCACGGGTTGAGTGTATTATTACAGTACCTATACTACCCTCAGAACTTCTGCAACCACTGATAAATTATCCTCTATGTACGGGGTCAAGGTGGCTATAGCATCAAAACGAAAGCAAATTCAACATCTATCTTTGCTTATCTATGCATCTAATTTCAATTTCTCTAGCAGGTTATCAATTTTTTCTAGTAGAACCTGGTAATTGATAGCATCAGCTGCAAATTCGTCGCCTGCTACTTCCCCATCAAGAGTTCGAATTACTCCACTTAAGAAAGGATTGGAAGCTGGCTCGAGGGCTTTGTGCTTCGGAGTACCCATATCAACAGCCTCATCAGACCTTTGATGATCATCTGATAAGACTTCTTCGTTGTCTTCATTCTCATTCATCATGTCTTCAAGTCCCGAGTCTTCGAACCGCAAACGAAAACGATCTGAGAGGTAATGTCGAATACTATATGCGATTAGCCTGGTATATTCAATCTGATGCTGATGTATGTACTCATCGAGCAGTTCGATACTGTCTGTTTCCTGCCGATTCTGAATTCGAGAGGCGCTCTCTATGATCAACTCCTCAAAGTCTTCTTCGTCGATGTAGTCTTCGAGTCTGAACGCAAGATATCTTGCGCTGAATTCCTCCAAGCGTTGGACCTTAAGGTCCCAAGCGGCCCGTATAACATCGTACACGTTGATAGGCTCGACCTCAACTTCTTGCTCTTGACTGGTCTCAAGGTGTGTCCGGTCAATCAGCGTTCCAGTACCCATGCCCACCTGGGTCAAGATTAGCAGGTTCCCTACAATCACATACATGCAATTAAAGTGGAAATCGACTACGAAGTTGCGAAGATACTTCGTAGCATCTAAATCAATAATCCAAGAAAGCCTGACCTTCGACAATCCGAGCTGCAATGTCGATATTGTGAACATCCCGGCATTATGACCAACGAGATCCACGTAACCCTTCGAGACGTCCAATACACAACGTCTCGAAATTTAATATCATAGTAAGGGATGAGAATATAAAAAGGCATGTTACTAACAGTACTAATGACGGTTGCTGCTTTGGCCTTTAGCTTGTCAATGAGCAACATATCAGCCACAAACAGAACGTCTAGGGCAAGCTCAATTGGTATGCGTGTCTGTTCCGTGTAGATAAAAGTTAGGACGACTTCAAGTACCTCCGGAGTGCAATCAACCTACACGTTTACGAATGAAGTCAGCTGCTGCTCATAGATACTACTACTGGGCGTGTAATATTTTCAGATGTCCATGTTTGTAGTAAGCAGGGCGTTCTCTCTACTCAATTACGCAGACACGGCCTCTCGGCTCGGGTCTGAAGAATGTGCAATACGAAAAATGAGAAGTCAAACGCAAATTACCTCTCCTCACATACCTTGATTATTTGTAGGAAGTCCATGACTTGGGCTTCGCGGAACGAAGAAGCGAACATGGTTTGGAAGTATTCTGATCTCAGTAACATTGCACGATGTGCTGGGAAGAGCACCGACTGCTCTGACTCTCTCGTTGCAGAAGGAGACCTGGAAGCTGCGGAAGGACCAATCGGTATGCCGTTTAGAGGCCCATTTCTATTTCTTATTTTTGGTCTTTCTTGGCCCGACACTGACTTGTCTGGACCTACTGCGTCTGCCCGGAGTAAAATATCTGCAAAGATGCTGTTATCCCTGGTCCACTTGACTTCGATTACTTTGCTCGACTCTAGTTCAATCTTGTGCTTCAAAACATTTTCTTGATACCATAACTCGATCTGGTCTCGGCCTCTTATAACTTCATCCTGGTGCCGTTGTCGTGCTATTCGCCTGTCGCTTCCTGCTAGAAGACCTTGCCATAAAGACTCAATTTCTAGTTGTTTGCTCACTTTATCTATCCCTTTGAGCACTTCTTCTTCCGATACCTGGCTCCTACTGTTTAGGCCAAGGTCTGCGGGAATATCACCCAGGTATAAATATCTTAACGCGATATGGAAAGCTTCGGGTGGGATTGTATTTGTCAATTTCCCTGGGTTATGGTACATTAGCGACATCTCTTTTTGAAATTAAGTTAGATACCAGGACATGTCAGAAAACAAGTCCTGAGATACTTTCAGAAAGTATCGACCTTCCTCGAGACTCACAGACAGTAGTATCTGGGGCCTTTTCCAACTTGTTAGAAAAATACGGTGACCGTGCCGAGAGTACAAATTTATGAAGATTCCACTTTTCTGAGCCCGCTGTGAGGCATATGTCAGACGTTTTGGGTGTTTGGCGTGTGAGAAGTGTCGTTATGTGGGAGGCGAGAGGTTGTAGGGGATCGGTACTTTTCGAATAGTCGTACTCGAGGAGTAGGTTGCGAATCTTATTGTTAAGAGCGTTGTATAAACATCGTTCGCCTTGGAAGGTGTCTCTTTCGCAGAGCGCCCCAGCTTCGAGGAGGAATTGGACTACTTCATAATGACCGCATAAACTAGCCAAGATTAAGGGAGTATAATCGAAGACGTCGCGAGCATTGATATTAACACCTGCTGCTGTGGCTTCCTGGCAACCTTTCAAATTTCCAATCTGGCAAGCATCGCAGAGGCCTTGAAATCTAGGTGACGAATATAAATAAGCATGTAGAATTAATTAATCCCAAACGATGGTGAGGATTTGAGGATACTGTTTAAAAAAGTGTTCGGACGAGAAGGTGTTCACACCACAAAGCAACAAGGATAGAAAACTACTGAGATTACTCTTTGCTAGTATCAAGAGGGCTATCATCCTTGAGGACTCCGTCCTGGATGAGTTGATGCTCGTCCTTGAGCTGTACTTCCAGCTCATCTTTGCGTAGTATCATGGTAAATACGGACTTATGATGTCGATGCCATAAAGATGGGAGTGGAAGTGCTCAAGCAGGCATGGAATTAGAAAAGTTGAATATGGCGAAAGTCTGTCATTGCTATGTATCGCTTAATACGGTAGCCTTGCCTCGTCCTCGACCCGCTATTACTAAGAAGCTGCCCGTGCAGGGGTTAGTAAGGTTGCTCGGCGAACCGTTATGAATCGTAAACACCACAAACCATCAAGAACGGAATGTCAGAAAGAAGGACATCAACGACAGAGCACGACAGCCACGAATACTGACATAGCAGAATTCAGCGCACCCAGCTCCACACTAGCTCCATGGCCCTGGCTCTTGTAATCTTTTGTTAAAGAAAACACATCACGATATTCCAGCAACATCGAAACTGCAATAATGTCCGAGGGAGAGAAATATGATGTGTTGGAGAAGATAGGTCGGTTCTCGGATACGCATATGTCTAGCAGCAACTAATGAGATATAGGACATGGGTCCTTTGGTATCATCAGGAAAGTGCGCAGGAAGCAAGATGGCCAGGTTCTCTGTCGCAAGGAGATCAATTACGTTCGCATGTCGCAAAAAGAGCGAGAACAGCTACACGCCGAGTTTGCGATCCTCTCCTCCCTCCGACACCCAAATATTGTCGGGTACTATCACCGAGAGCATCTCAAGTCTACCCAAGATCTACATCTATACATGGAATACTGTGGAAATGGAGATCTAGGGCGAGTGATCAAGGGTCTGCAATCCAGGAAGCAACTGGCAGAAGAGGGCTTCGTTTGGAGCATGTTTTCTCAACTAGTCACGGCGTTGTACAGGTGCCACTATGGTGTTGATCCTCCCGAGGTTGGGAGCAATATCATGGGGTTAGGTAATTCTGCGAATCCCAAACAGCCTGCAAGCAATGTCATGATACTACACCGTGACTTGAAGCCAGAGAATGGTACGTCCAAGAGCTAACAAGCATGGAAGCTACTAAATTTCTACCAGTGTTCCTCGGCGAAGATAATTCGGTAAAGCTTGGGGACTTTGGCCTCTCCAAGATTATGCAGTCGCACGACTTTGCTTCAACCTACGTGGGCACTCCCTTCTACATGTCTCCAGAAATATGTGCTGCAGAACGATACACTCTGAAGTCGGACATATGGTCGCTAGGATGTATCATTTACGAACTTTGCTCTCGAGAACCACCTTTCAACGCAAAATCGCACTTCCAACTTGTCCAGAAGATCAAAGAGGGCAAGTTCGCTCCCTTGCCCACTGTCTACTCCCCAGAGCTCAATGCTGTCATCAAGGATTGCCTGAGAGTCAACCCTGATCGACGGCCAGATACTGCAAGTCTACTCAATCTCCCCGTTGTAAAACTGATGAGGAAAGAGAAAGAAGTTGTCGAATTAGGAAGGATTCTCAAGAATAAGGAAGAGTTAGCGGCGAGACGCCTGCAGGAGACTGAGAACAGAATTCGAAATCTTGAGGCTGACAAGATTCAAATGCGGCAAGAAATTGAATCTTCCGTCAGACGCGAATGGGAGGTCAAAGCACAATTGGAAATCAATCGCCTCGTGCAGATTGAAATCGAGAGATTGCAAAAGAAGTTTGACCATGAAGTACTGGAAAAGGTCGAACAGGAGGTCCAAAAACGATCAAGCACCCAAAGTCATGCGTCTGCTAAGGACTTTTCGGCGTCAGACTCACTTGGAAACCATGACACTCCGTTTTCATCTATCAGTAGCAATGGTGGCGACGACTTCGCAAATTCTACCGACTTGACGGACCTATCAGTAGATTCTCCAGAGCCTGTCAAGGTTCTCAGAAAGAGCACTCGCACACCATTTGGCCGTGCTCAAACAATGTTCGCAGGAACACCCATGGATGTTGAAATGGCCGAGCCATCACCAATTTCAATAGCGTCTCTTTCACTCTCACCACGTCGAAACGGTGCCACAAAGGCTCCCAGCACTGGACATAATATCTTCGCAGCAGCAGCAGGAGCCGAGGCTCGTTGGCAACCAACACTCCTTGATTTAGACGACTCAGATGATGATGAACTCCCTCCTGTGCCTTCACCAACACGACAGAAATCATCTAAGAATTCCTTTAAGCCGAATGGCATCAGGCCCCCTCTCATCTCACAAAAGACAGCACCAATTCAAAAGCAGGTTTCACAACCCAGCATATCCGCCACCGGAAAAGCTAATACCGCCCCATTGCTACCTACGCTATCAAGCGCTCCGGACTTGAGACCACAACCAAGCCAGAGTGCTCTTCGTGAGCGCAGCAACTCTCCAAACCGACGGCTGTCCAAAATTCCTTCTTCCACCAATCTCTTATCTCACGAGAATGCCCCGACCTCACCGCAGCGCAAGACGAGCCTCACTAAGAAAGGTTCAGATAGTGCAGACCTCAACAAATTCGCTGTCAAAAACAACATGGCGACTAAAGCCGGGAGCCTTGCACCTAAAGGACGGACCCTCGTTGAACTCGCTCAAGCCCGAGCAGGTGGTCGGCCAATGTCAGAACTCACAGATGGAAATCGTAGTCCAGAACCTAAGGGCCGTGCCTTTGCAGCTCGCATGGCCGAAAGAGCCGGGAACGAGGCCCCAGTTTGGGATCCAGAGAGAGACGAAATGCCAAGTCCATTCTTAGTAAGGACTCGGCAGCCAATCAGAAAGGTGTGAGTTATTTGAAGGGAGGGACGAATATGACGAATGAACGCAATTCTAGGTATCGAATTATTTGGGATGTAGCGTGAAGGCTGGGGGTTCGAGGGGGGTTTAGGACGGTAGAACGGAAGAACGGATGGGGTATGAAAACATTACGCAGGGCTTAAGCGTACTTTCTTTTGTCAAACTATGCATACATGGGAATCAGGAGCGAAGCATGCCTACTTAATTTGCTTGCTTCTTTTAACGAAGTAGATAGGAGTAACGGCGACGGGCGTTGAGTAAGTTGGGCACGTTCCTAACTCTTGGTTGGATGGGTTGGATTTGATATCATGTATCTTACTGCTGATGCTTGATGGGCTGCTGTGGCTTTTCTGGCGCAGGCACTCTATTAGAAGCATACTGGAATTAGAAACAAAGTTAACCTTACCATGTCAACAGAACCTACTACCATTAATCAAGGGACCCAATGGCAGATCAAATGTACAAAGCTGAACCCATTGAAGAAGCAGCTGAAAAGATAGCAATACCTATGTTAACAAAGATTTTGGGGGTATTTTGCTTTGATGGAGAATTTTCAGCTCAATTCTAAAGTGGCAAGCAAGGTACAATACAGAGGACAAATGACCTCGCTTAATAAAGGAGAACAAAACACTGCCCATGCAGTCAAACGATGAGATATCGAAAATGGCAACGTAATGAGCAGTACATGAGATCAAAAACAATTATACCAAAAAACTGACTTTAATTACAAACTCCAGGATATACACTCTCCTGGTTGTTCCACCTACTGCTTTTTCTTTCTTCTATTTATTTTCTCCTCTTCAGGAAAGGCCTACTTTAGGTCCCCCTCTGTTTACTAGGAACAATAGGTTAGTTGCATAATTCTATATTGTGTTTCAAAAATGGCTTTTGGTAGGATTTTCTCATATATGAGATTAAGGGGAAGTTTGCTGAAGAACACATCGGAGATGAAAAGTGTGACATCGTTTGAGACGAATGCGGGACTTCATTAATGGTATCCTTGGGGACAGTTACGGAGTGTCAGGTGTAGATGAAGTCTTCGAGAAAAGCGGCCTATAGTATCTGGACTTCTAACCAGATGATTCCTATGTTTTCCTTACAGTCGCTAGTAGTGTACTTACTTAAATCGAGTCGCCTGTTCAAACCCTTCTGTCAATCTATGCTAGCAATTTCCGTCGTTCATTATACTCTCGGATCAAGTGGAAATCTGAGAGAATAAGCAGACCAGATGAAACCGAAATAAAGCATCTCAAAAGTAGATAGGAAGAAAGGATTAATAAAAGAACTCTGACCTACTTAGCTTAGAAAAAGAATCGCGATTTATTATGAGGATGGATAAAAGCATGCACAAACTTAGATAAAGCCGCTCTGATGAGTTTTGAATAGGCCATCATTTTTATTTTGTTTGAAATTCCCGGCGGGTTTGTAGTTCAACGAGCTTGGGAAAAATAAGACAGGTCTCATAGCATTGTGGAGGTGGGCAGTCCAGGAGGACGGTTAAATTATATTCTCGAGCTGTGGTAATGGTGCCCAGGTGGGCGAGGCGGCTGAGGTAAATTTTAGTTTGACTGGACACAAGAGGGCCAAGGCAAGAAATTGGTATCTGCAGGAAACACATCAACGGTCCCCAGTAGCAACGCACATGCAGTGAGCAAAGCAATGTCAACTATACAAGTAAAAAGATGCAAGAATAAAAATGGGTTTCATTAAATCCCCTCCACTAGTACTTAAATTCCCGCGCCAAGCCCGCGACCGGCGTATCTTAAGGGCTCCCAAGGCACTCGTCCACCCACCTATTTTGCACTATACTATCAATCACTTTGAAATCCATCAGATAGTACGATTATAATAAAGCAAGTAATAAATTGAAGCTATTGCTGAGATAAAAGGCACCCCTTTTCCTTTACGTAGGCTACGTAAGGCCATAAGTAAGCGTGTTATCGGGGCTAGAAACGGCGGCGGAGGCGGAGGCAGATATTATAGATAGAAAAGTTGGGAATAGCTTCAATTTGGAAATAACATAGTACAAAATGGGTGGGTGGACAAGTGCCTTCCCTTAAGATACGCTGGTCGCGGGCTTGGCGCGGGAATTTAAGTACTAGTAGAGGGGATTTAATGAAACCCATAAAAATTAACATTATCATAAGTCGTTCCCAAATCCAGTATTCTGTCTTGATGACAATAGGTATCTTTCAAACCAGCGCTTAATTCCGAATACAAGGTATTCACAAGCCTTCACTTTCTCCGTCATCATAGTCATTGGTTCCCTCCCTATCCTCAAATCGCATGAAGGCAGCTGGACCTGCCTCTGCTACAATTGATTGCCACTGTGCTTCAACCTCTTCAAGTATCTTATCGTTGAACGCAAGGTCAAGAGATGCCTCCGAAAGGTCAGTAGTAGAGCTAGAGGCTTGTTGTTGCTCGTAATAGAGGGTATAGAGAAGATGGCCGGCGTCTTCTATCGACTTGAGAAAGAAGTATAAAGTAGCTTCGAGGAGCTTTTTACTAGTGACGGAATGCAATGTCGTAGCATAGAGAACGCCTGCATAAGAATTAGCAATCTTTATAATTCCATGAGACCAGAAGTATAGCAAAGTGTGAGGTGCATCATCAGTATGTCAGAGGTAGTTATCGTCAAGGTAATTCAGACAATGTAGATAAGTATTCATAAGTTGAATCATCATGTAACGCGGGAGAGTGGAATGCGAAGAAAAAGGGTATACTAACATTGACCGTTTGGGCATTCTCCTGTGTCGCTCGAGTGTGCCATGATGTATACGGGATTGGGTTGTAATAAATCATCGACGGTGATGGTATCAGAAGGAAGAACAACAACTGAGACGGCGGATAATGGCGATCCTTCGACAGAACTCTTAAATAAAGAGTCCAGCGGCGACGATACCACAGCGATAATTTTTGATACTAGTCTCGTTGCTGGCAGGGAAGTTTCGGAAGCTTGAACAAATTGTCTAGTATCCACAACCTCTCCATTCGAAAGTTGTATCCGAGTGGTAGGCCCAGTAGCATCAGTCAAGACCTCAAATGTCTTTACCCCTGTCCCCAGAACATAAACACCTCCTCCAACAGCTCCAGCTCGACAAGCAACTTGTGTTATCTCGGCACATCCCCCCCATTTCGGCACCACAGCACCGAAGCCGGGTCCGAAGATACCAAGAGACGAGAGATGTCGAGAGATCCGTGGGAGAGCCCACTTGACAAGTGTCTTTTCAGGGACATCCAATGATAAAGTCAAGGCAGAAATGACCGTCTGCAGATTGGGAGGAAGTTGAAACTGGGTGGAGAGGAAGCCGACAAGCACACTGTCGCCATGAGCTTGCCAGACTTCAGGCTGGTTCTCGTAATTGACCACGAACTTCAAAAACTTCATCAAATTCCGTTTCGCACGGTTATCAATGCTCCTGTCCTGGAAGATATCTTCTCGGCCACTTGGCAAATGCTTCAAGGAAGTTCCATCTTGCTCACCAAGAACCCACCAGTTGCCAACTGCCTGAAACTCCAGCTGGCGGTAGACTTTCGACGACACGAGCTGGGCGAGGAGCTTCGACTTGGTATAGATAATTTGCGGCGAGAGAGTCAGGGTATATGCTCTTGAGAACGACAGCATGCCTGATTCTTTCGCAGCTTCGGCATCGGCTCTCCAGGACGATGCATTCCGAAAAGGGCTCAAGGATTCTTGTTTCTGTCAGCCTGGAAAAACATACAACACCCCTCACGGAGGCTACATACTTCCATTGACCTTCTCTACCCACTCATCCACCTCCTGCAAACTGAACGCCGCATCCGCGCCTCCATAGTAGTCATTAGAGTCGATATGAAGGACCTTTTTCTCAGACCGCGAAAGGGCTCTTCATGAACAGCTTGGTCAGTCAGAGATGACCCACAGATCGCAAGACGGAAAGCAGAAGCTCACAAAGCAAGCAATGAATGCTGTAATCCCGTGCCCGAGATTACAACATCCCATTTCGTTTCGCTGAGGGATTCCATTGTGCGAAGAATTCTCGAGGTTTTTGTAGTTGCGGGTCAGGCAGAGTCGAAATTAACGAGGCTAGCCCTGCGCTTGGCCTGGTTTGATCTAGTGGCAAAGCTTGACAACCTCGAAAATCTTTCCGCACAGGAATTCTAAAAACATATCCGTCCAACCATCTTCACAACTCTGCCTCACAACAGAGGGTTGTGTGTGTGAGTAACCTTTCAATAGGTCTCTCGATGTTGGACGGCAGACCAATACTGCGTCCCGTATCTACTACTCTAGAATTAATGATCTGAAAGAGTGGTTCGAAGTGGATGATACATTTCCAAAGATAAATAGGATATTGGTATGGATGCGACCAGGCTATTTTTACAAATGCTTGGGCCTGGTTTACGAATTGTATACCAAGGGTAGAGGTTAGAATACTGGCTGCGACGTAGCGGTGTTTTCCAGGCATTAAATTAAAATGCCTCGTAAATTTTCGTCGTTTCGCATGCGAACATAAATCCAGCACCAAAACAACATAATTCCATTCAATCCCAAATGAATGTTCATCCCATCATGAATAATTTATAATATATAGACCAGATCCCGCCAACCCAATCCAGCCCACAAGTAGTACCCAGTCAAACAAACCATGTTTTCGGCGCCTCGCAAGAAGTCCTAAATCGCGTCAGAATTGAAGTGCGCCCAAGAAAATCCAAGCTAGAAGATATATAAGCATTGTGGCCATATCTGGTCCATTCCTGCTTCAAGTGACGCCACCAAAAGGCTATTGCAGAAATGGAAATCTGACAAGTGGTATCCTGACTCTGGCCCTGGGTATGAACCATTTGAGTGGACATCCCAAATCCCTATCATCAGTACAGAAGCCCAGATCCAATAGCCAACTCCGGTCCACCAATCCCAATTCTCCGCTGGCTCGCTCAGTTGAAAGAACGTGGTATGAAATATCGTAACTCGTAACTCGTATAAAAATAGAATAAAGAATATAACCGCAGCCATTACTACCGCGAATAAGGCTTATTCATAGCAGCCACCTCTCTTGCAATATCTGGCCATTCTAATTCTCTACGGAATCTGCCTTCGCGGTTGGAGTTGCGCCGTAATTTCTCTTCCCATTTGAGTAGCTCGTAGGAGAAGCGAAGATGTGGCTGAATGATGACATTTAGGCGTCGAGCTCGGACGAAGCAGTAGGCTCGAGGAAAGGAGTATCCCAATGTTCGCATGACTTCTGCAATACATATTGTTGCGGAGCGGGAGACACCGACGCGGCAGTGGACAAGTGTTGCGGTGCCTTGAGCTTTCCCGCGATCTGGGGGATATTAGTTAGAATAGTGAAGTTTTAGAAAGCAGTTTGACCGACCAATAAAATCTAAGCACCTCTCGAACTGGTCTGTCAAGGGATCGACGCCGTTATCTTGCACTCGTTGGATGACCATCACGTTATCCTTTCCCCAATTTTCTAGCTCACCATCCTTCCATGTAGCCATCTCTCCTACACTCAAAATCTGTCTGATTCCCATCTGTCGTAAAAGATCCGGGTTATTTGCATGACCAAGATTTCCAAGATACATATAGTCGGTCACTCTACTAGGAAGAGATCCGTCCATATTTTTTATCCAATCAGGTTCTTCCTTCGCAAGTTCTGTGATCTCCGAGAGGGATTTCTCTGAGTTCACTGGAGACTCTGAGAGTAGACGGGGAGCAATGGTTGTCAGGAGAGCGACGTCGGAGGGATATGCAAAGAAATTGCGGCGTTTTGTGACGTGAAGATCAAGCCACGCTGATGGAATTGGAAGTCCCGTAGCATAAGTATAATATGCTAGCCCTAGAAGTGTCGACTCCGTGTATCCATCTGTGCAGTGAATGAGGATCTTCCGTTCTTGTATCTTTCTCGCTTGTAGTGAAGGAGATGGCATGGGGGAATCTCCTTCGGAATCCTTCTCCTCGGGTTGGGTAGCAGGTAGAATGCCATGAGAGAGGTTGTAAAGCCACCTGCATGTTTCCAAAATACCATCCACTTCAACGTGGGACCAGGTTGGTGGCATTATGCTCCCAGAAGAAGGAAACTCAAAATATGCGGGACTTGCATCCGAGTTGCTTTCGGCAAGTGCCTGCAGGGAGGTAGGATTGAGCCTCCCAACATCACTGCATTCGATGAGAATATCGAATTGCTCATCAGCCCCAAGTAAAGCTGGGTCTATGGATTGATCCGGCGAGGGTCCTAACCAAACATTGTGATGAATTTCTGAAGCTTTGGTCATTGTACACATCTCGATTCTCTCTTGATGGAAAAAATCCATCACCTTTCCAGTCATCTGACCCCGTGAATCTGTAGATACAATTTCTGGGTAATCCTCCTCGAAAACTTTGAATGGGCTTGTACAAACAAAAGTATTGTACTTCAGAATGTCATGCCCTTTCTCCTGATGGGTTTTCCGCCATGCTTGTTGCGCAGTCGCAACATCCTTCGCTAGCCTTTCAACTTCGAATGGATCTTCCCCATAAACCAGAATATCTGAGAGCATAGCGGCTTTCGCTGCCTGTATCTGAAAGTTACGAACTGAGAATCCATCCTTGGGATCGACCTCCCTGAACGAAGCCCCGTCTGCATTTTGGAGAAGGAACTCCTCGGGGGCAATTGCACCCTTCAATCTCGAACAACTTAAATCCCCACCCGCCTTTACCAACGTAAGACCGCGCAAACATTTTGGTGTTTTTCTCAAATTCTTGCGTCTTGCAATAAAGAAGGCTTGTTGGATATGGTTGCATGGGTGTAGTCCGTGGAACCAAGGGAAGACCTGAGATGGGTCTGGCAGAGGTTCGCCCGCAATATGGTCCAGAGCAGCAGCTACCCTTTCCGCATCAATTTCATATATGACCGAGGTACCAATGGTTCGTGATTTGTAGCTATTCGGAGGGTTGAGGAGAGAGCGCGACTCGAGATTGATCTCTTTGGAGGGGGGTGATTGAGGCGGGGTGTCGGGTTTCTCAGACGGCGCAGGACCGGGAGGACACACAGGCAGGTGTTTGTTTGGTATCGGGATTGGACATGCTGCAGACGTGTTGATGTTGTCGAGGCTGAGCGTTGGGGTCAACGGGTGGGGGGAGGAGGATCGTGTGTGCCCCGAAGGTATGGGTCGAGGAAGAGCAATGGTAGCCATGTTCTTCAGCAATTGTTTAGCTCAGTGCAACTCCAACTGGCTCTGCTATGTATCTCGGCGCTGCATGCAAGGACTTATGTGGTGGAAGATCTTATCCAAAATACGACTTGGTGAGGAATGAAGCTACTTTCTGCGGAGAGGTCGCCTTGCTACTATTACTGTATTGTACGAGATAAGAGGCTGGAGGATTGAGAGCTCTAATCGGTCAGACCCCTCATAGGAGTAGATTCGCTCGAGATACTGTATCTCGAACCTCTGGACGACGCACCGTACCTAGGGCAATGTCAGCGGTTGGAAAATCCTTGTGTTGTTGGCGTAGGTGGAGGATGGAGGGTGGAGGGTGGATGTTTAGATGTTGGATGTTGTAAGGAAGGCTCGGCGCCAAATACCTGAGACAGGGCAGGCCGTGGGCGTCCTCTTGGAGCAAACAAGCTTATCTCGATCTCGAGATAAGATGCAATTCAACCAACTGTAGACCGGCTAAGGCTGAGGCTGAGGCTAAGGCTGATTCTGGCTGGAGGAGAAGGGACAATTGTTTTTAAGAAAGTTAGGCGTGATTCTGTACTGTATGAACTGTATGACAGACAATGAGGAGAGGCCAGGAAGTAGGCCAATGGTTAGATGAATACAGTACTGTACTTCTCCTCTGTCTTTTTCTTCTTGATCCCTCGGACGAATCTCCCCTAGTGAGAAGGATACAACATAATAGTGGTGTTGATACCGGTACCATAGATAGATGGATAGATAAATATTACAGAACTGTAAGCTGTTATAGAAGCGATGCATACAATAATAATGCAATGCCAAAGAACGTACTGAGCCTTAGGAAGTAAGTACATGTACCGTAGTTGTAGGTAGATAGGAATAGGGTAGATGAAGATAACAATCCAGTTCAGTCCAGTACCAGCCCAGCAGTCCCTTGCCCCCTTGTTGCCACGCCATCAGAAGAGCGGGCGACCAGTTAGAAGGCTGATGGTGGATGTGGCATAAGTTATTCTATGTTTGGGGGATTACGATTCGTAGATGGTGCGTGCTAGGGAATGCCAGACTGGAGCCAGCTCGCAGGCTAGTGAAGAAAGATGCTGAATGAGTGGTTGGATTTGGATTTGGATTTGGATACAGGACTTGGCGCACATCCTTAGCCGTTCAAATCCTCAACCAATCCCCCCAGAATAATTGTCTAATAGTGGTCGCGCAGAATAATAATTACACTTCTCCTCCCCTTCACGTACTGTACCCGTCCTTCATCCCTTCCCCACATCCCGCTTGGAAAGTCAAGACAAAGATCAAGATCAAGACTATAGATCGACTTCGACTTCGAGACTAGTGAAAATGATCCTAATCAAGGAGGGTGTCTGGACCTGTGCGTGTAGTGTGGCAAAATTATAACAACTGAGCTGATTTTACCACATATTAGAAATTGTTAGTAGAAAGAAAAGTACTATCGTGAGAACAGCTGCTGCCTACACCCGAATGAAGTGGTTGATGATAGAAAGTGGTCGCGTGATCGTTACAAATTGGTTGACAACTATCTAGAGCGTAGTAAATGCCCCTTCGAGAGCATTGGCTCCTAAATGTCATCTTTCTGATTGATGCTTTTTAGGTCTTTCCGTGCCTTGTCTTAGATATCGACCACAAGTGCACATATCAAGGGAGACGAGCGTAAAAATGCGGAGCCCGAGTGAGTTATATCTCAACTTCCGGGTATTTAGATCGTTAGATTCCAGGTATGATGTTATCTGAATCGATCAAAGTGCTGCGAAATCTTTTCAGTCTCAAAGGGTTGATCCTGAGAAGTATGGCATGCAGTCCCACAATGCCAATGCGCCCACCATTGAAGGCTCTGCACGAGGTGCGAATTCCTGTGTTAAGCCCAGGCTTGTGTTTTTGTGCAATTATCATCAAATGAGTGTCATGGATATGCATCCAAGCTAGCTACCCCCTTGTATCTTATGTGCCCAGGTCAACGGTTTTCTTGGTCGGCGCCAGGCAATCCTGTACCGCCCTTCATAAGCTCAAGCAGCAATCTTGAGATCAAGTCTCTGGAATCCACCCTTCTCTGCAACGCTCTGTTGCAAAGCAATCATTCTCTTCTGATCTCCAGTAGGATCAGCCGAATCACCCTCAAGCTGCCACCCCAGGAACTCGTTGGTATAATTAGGCACAAAGCTATCGCCGAGAACACCCAGACGCTTCCCGTACTTGGTGACTTTCTCCCAGTCACGTTTGACATTCTTCAGGTCCTTGGAGAAATACGCATAGGAACGTTCAAAGATCTTCGTATTTACCGCAGAGGCCATCTCCGGCTTAATGCCGATGTATGTCTTGTATGCTTCGGTTGGGGAAGAAAGGACGTGGTCGGTTGCACGCTTGACGGCTTTCATGAATTTGCCGATCTTCTCGGAGTTCTCGGCCATGAAGGTATCATTTGCTACCGAAGGAACAAGGTCAACAAGATCCTTAGTATGGAAATCGAGTGGAGCATACCGATGTAAAGGATCGAGCAGAAGCAGCAGCACCCCAATTCTGCAAGTTCATCGATGCGGAGCATCTGAACATCAGAACGGGGACGTCCCTGACCGGCAAGCCATTCCTCAAGCTCCACCATCTGAACATTTTCGAGTCCAATACCAGCATGAATCGAACCTTCGATGATGGCCTTCGATACATTCATACCACAACGTACAGCTTCGTAGTCGGTGGGTTTCATGCCGTAATACTTTGTCAGCTCGTCGATTTGAATCTACAGGAAAACGTTAGACAACGAGGCACGATTAACGTTGGTCAGATTTATTGTGCCTTTCCAAACTCTCCAACGTATCCTATCTTCTTTCCCTTCAAGCTCCGGAAGTCGGTATTGATACCACTATCGTTCAGGTACACGACACCGGTGAACGGTTCATCGAGAAGAGATCCTATAGAGGTGACGGGAAAGCCACGAGCTTTGGCAGCAAGCGTATGAATCATGGCCTTAAAGCCCATGTCAACTTTACCGGAGCCAATGATCTCGGTAACATCGCTGGGATCATTTGGTTCCAGCAATGCGACTTTGATCCCTTCATCGGCGAAGTATCCTAGCTTCTGAGCGAGGTAGACGGGGGCGTGGTAAGGCGTAGCATGCCTAGATAGATTGAAATATTAATACCTAGGTATGCTAGAGTCTCGACTTCAACTCCTAGGCAGGATCAGACAGTATCCTCACCAATTCATCAAGAAAGTGATCTTTTCAGTCGACATTTTGAATTCTTACTCTTTTTGCACGCTAAATAGAAGTTAGGAGACTTGTGGGGGATAAAAGGGGAAGCATGTCCTTCGCGCTAGAATTATCTAGATCAAGTTGAACGGTATAATCTCAGATCCAAGCTCTGCCAACTCCTTCTCCTCTATCCTGAATTTTGTTTCAACGGCTTAGGTTGGAAATTCACAATAGAAGGATAGACGAAGGCTAGAACCTGGAACACCCGTCATGCTTTTGTGCAAGTCACCTTGATCTCACGAATCTTCATGGCGAGTGAGGCTACGCTTCTGTTCTGCGTGAACATACTGCTCTGCTTGGTAGTGGTTGGTCGATAAAAGGTCGAAAACGCGAGATTATTTCTTAATCATAAGACAAAAAGTGATAGTGTGAATACCTTGTGGGAGCTGGTGGTTCGACTTTTATACTCAAGCTCGGAGCCCGCGGCTACCCCTCTTCGGCCCCTATTATGTTACTAGCTTAGACATGTTGATCATCAGCTGTTGAACTGGAGTCCTGCCAATTGCATGCTGCACTTGAGAAGCATGTTCCTAACTTGCAGCTGTAGCTTGAAGGATTGACGACTGAGATGCCGTACGGCTAAACTTCAGCGGGGGATGGGTGGAAGGGGCGGGTCAAATGAGCGGGTCAGAAAACCAAACACCAAGTGGGCACTGTACTTCCTCCGTTTTAGCTCCCATTATCAGCTGACTTTTGGCATACGATATGCGCGTGATTGTTTTAGATCGAGACCGAAACCATTCAGGTTTTTTGGGGGGGAAGCGGCTGAATTTATGTCCCAGATTGCCCACTATTGTACGCCGAATATCTTGATCCGCAGCCTTGCTACCTTCCCATGAAAACCCTTTGCCTTACCTTCTTCAGTAGTAGCCGCCCTGCCCTCATCCCGCTCTCTTTGAAGATTATCAAGCCCGGATTTCTTGAAGCCACCTGGTAGTATGCACCAAAGGGCTAGAATTGCTACTAGCAGGGCAAGAACGATAGGTTGAAGCACCTGTACGCCCCTTGCTTGTGCAATTGCACCTAAAAATAATATTAGTCTTGTCAAGGCCTGAGGAACTTTATAAACTACCAACAGCAAATGGCAGAACGGCAGCTCCACCTCCTCCAAATGCAGCTGCAAATCCGATAGCACTGACGTGTAGTCGTCGTGGTAAGAGCTTGGTGGCCACGACAATGGCAGCTGGGAACAATGGGCCAAGGAAAAATCCGAGCCACGAAGCAAAGACTGCACTTGCAACGAAGTTTGGGATGAGCCAGAAGCAGATCTCTAGTCCTAAGCATGTCACCTGTGTTGTGGTCAGCATTGAATAGCTAGTACATGAGCAGCCCCATGTAGCATCTTGTATTATACTAAAAAGCAGAACGTGACTCGAGAAGGGGTATGAAACATACCAAATAAGCAGCAATAGAGATTTTCTCTCCAATCTTGCCAGTGACAAACCCAAGAATTACGCGCCCAAAAGTCAGCCCTAACCAAAATCCTGTAACCACCAGCCCAGACTCAAAGTTCTTTCCATGACGCACTTTCAGCATGAACGTAACAAGCCATCCGCCCAGAGATACCTCAACTCCAACGTAAAAAAGGAGGAACATTGCACAGAGCCAGGTAGTTGCATTCTTGAGTGCTTCTCGTGTTCGGGATTGACCACTAGAATCATAACTGGTCGGGTGGGTTGCACGATGAGCCGCTCCTGTTGCTGAGCGAAAGTAGAATGCACAGAGGAGAAGTTCTACAACTGCCACACCGACCTAAATGGCTCGTTAGATCTTTCATCGCGCCGAACTTGAAGGAAGACATCTTACCATGAGATAGTAGAATGTGAACCACTCCAAATTCCCTTTCGTGACCATGACCGTAGCAACCAAGGGACTAACAGTCGCCCCAAGTCCATAAGCTCCATGCAAGAATCCCAATAGTTCGTTGGCATTCTCCATATTCCCGATCCATGCATTCCATCCTCCATCTTCAAGTCCATTTCCAAAGCCCGCAAGCGTGAAAATGAATGGCAAGACAGGATATGGTGGATGTACGCAAGTAACGATGTATGCGATAATCTTACAAGTGGGAGCTATCGTAGCTACTCCAAGCTGCCCAAACCGCATGTGAACCTTGTTGTTGAGGAGGGCCGCTGCAGAGTAACCAACGAATGGGGCCAGGAAAACTAAGGAGATGACTGTATAGTTGACGCTATAATACGTTTCAAGCTGTAGAGAGTCAGTAATAGTAGATGATCATTTAAAATTCCGAGCCTCACATATGGAATCAGTGCCTAGAGCCAGTCAGCTGGGGCTTCGACTTTACTTGGATTGCATTTGACTGACACCCGGCGCTGCATCGTTCATGCCCATGATAAAGAAGCTGAACAAAGCAGACAAATACTTGCAAACATTTATCCTTGGGTTATTCCACTGTTCCAGGCTATTGTTTTCCGGGAGTGGGGTTTCTTGCTGGTCGCCCGTGTGGTCAGATACCTCTCCTAACCCTTCGTGTAAGTGGGAAATAGATCTGCCTTTGACCATAATAGTTGCTTCGAATTCTATTTGATGTTCTATGGCTATAGCCGATGCCGTCATGGTGGGCGCAGGATATATGAAAGACAGCTCAACGGTCTGGTCTCAAGAAGTGTTCTTGTATGGGATTACAAGTGTAGGCGTTTATGTTTGCTCTGATCATATTGCTGGTTCGCCGCTGAAGAATTTTGTAAGTATCATTTGCATGGAATATTGAACGACTCAATCGACCTCCGCCTGCAAACCGACAGCCAAAATTGTAGCACAACCGTGAGATGAGGTAAGCAAGGTCATGCAGGGGTGTGGAATTTTGGCCCGAGGTTTACCCAGAAGGTCCTCGACCACGACCTACTACTGTATATATTACATTACAGTATGCTCCTTCTTCTGCTTTTGTAAGTTGACTGCTAATAGTCGGTTCATTATGCGAGAGCCCGCAGAATTACAGTGGTGAACCGACTATTACTCCCCCACTTTTTGAAATCTATGTAATCCAACTCATATTTATGTGAACAAACGCAATGACAGAACATAAAAGGCAGAAGATGGGGCGCCAGGTGACCGACTACCTTGCAATGGTTTATTTTAACCACTCTTTTAATTTGATGACCTTTTTTCATTGATTGCAAAGTCTGAAATGGAAGCTTGATATATTCACAAGCAGCCCAGGATGAATTCCGCGCTGACTTGCCGTACGATGTGAAACCAAAAGATATGGAGTTATAAGTTCTAAATCTTCTGTTCGAGCTCGTCAACTAATCTCTGCAGGTAGAAATTACGCATATCATGAGGTAGACTGTCAAACGCTTTGATGAGCTTGGCAATGTCCTGCCTACCCTTCTCATACGCTTGCAGATCTCTGTTTCCATAGACATCCCTCCCGAGTGCATAGCCAGCAGAGAGACTACGAAAAAATACATTGACAGCAATGCTCACTTCAGATGTAGGTGATGCTGTGTGAAGCCACAATGGGGGGAGGAAGAGTATATCTCCAGGTTGAAGGTGTGCTTCCCAAGGATGAGTGCCTGCCAGGCGTGAACCTTGAAGATCTTCAAATACATTGACGTTCGAGCTTGATGATCCAGGCTCGAATTTGAAATGCTTGACATCCGCCGGCGGGAATAAGAGAAGTCGCTTAGAACCCCTAACCTGACAGTAAATATTTGCCATGACCTAAAATCAATTAACAAGTGGCCGCTAAATAGATACACTGCTTACATCATAATGTAGCCACATGTTCACTGGCCCAGATATACGTAATGGAGAACTGTGCGCGTTATCCGTGACGAAGGAAAACTCGCTTGGCAGTCGGAAGTCTGCAGCGATGGAAGGGAAGTCCTTGGTAATATCTGCCGGCTGTTCTGTAGGCTTACTTGAGGAAAGAGAACGAAGATATAGTTTTTCGCCGCCAGAAATCCGGTTTAGGAAGCTTCCAAATCGCATGGGGGTATATTTGAAGTTCTTCGAAGTGAAATCCATGTGCTCTGTGCTTGCTTCATGCACGATGACCTGTGTATACTTTAGAATCCGATTTTTATTTGCTTTCCTGGAGAAGGGATCTAGGAACGCTCACCTCACGCTCGATTCCGACTTCCTGTTTCAGGTATTCTAGCGTCCAGTTCGACACACATGGACCAATATCGACTTTCTCAAGTACAACGGGCATTGATGTATGGAAAATTTGTCCAAAATCGGTTGGGGACTTCAACTGTACTCTTGGGACGCTGACTAGGCTCGTAGGAGCCGAGGAGAAAACGGAGTCGAGCTTAGAAGCTGCAATTTCAGTAGTCACAGTCTCCAAAAGTCTCCAAGCACTTACAGGGCCTCTCGAGTTTCGGGCCAATGTCAAGTCTACGCTAGGATTCTGGACAGGTATAGTGAAGGCGCCTTTGTTCCAGAATGTACCGAAGGAGAAACACACAGCTGAGCCGCCTGTTATAACCAGAGAGTCCCGAGTAGCGATAACATTCGAGCCGATCAGCAGCGGCCGGGGGACAAAATTGAAAGCAACAGTTGATACAGAGGCGGAGGTAGAGGCAGATTTCAATTCTACTTTGAGATCACAGATCTCTTCAGATCTCTTCATCATCCTACCTCTGATAATACCACCAATGATGTAGATATTGCCTTGGCAGTTGATGGTAGTAGCACCGAATCGAGCTACTAGAGTCCGATTCCCAAAGTTATCGAGGCGGTTGAATGATATTGTTGGTGTCTGGAGACAAATTGTTAGTCCCTCGTATTCAGTATGCAAGCAATAAATCTTTACCTGGCTAGCAAAATCATCCAACTTCCATTGCCAAACATCCTCCAACAGACATGAGCCAACGGATAGACCACCTGCAATAATACCATGCTTCATAATCGAGGAATCTCCAGAGCCCTCGATTTCAGAAAGCGTGAAGACGGCGCCGTAGGACGGTGTAGGGGTCTCTCCGTTACCAAAAGAACACTTGATCCAGCCCTGGCGGCGGCTCCAAATAAGGTAATATTTTGAGACTGCCGAAGAATGGATTCTTCCTGTTGAGATTAGTACATGACCATGGCCCAAGCGAACAGCCTGGTGTCGATACAGTGTCCAAGGTAGGTCATCGACACGCTCCCATGTATTGAGCCACTTATGGAAAAGCCAGCACTCTTTCGATGCGTTGTCTGGCGATGTTCTGCCTCCAACCAACAGTGCAATATCGCCTAGATCTGTAATACTGTGACACATTCTACTAGATGGTACCGCAGCGGGTGTATGAGTACTAAAGTTCTGATGGTCCATTTCTTCTTGACCATAGACATCATAGGAGTTGTTTCTTGTGGTTAACCCCATGCCACCAAAAACTCCAATTCTATCCTGAATTCGGGTTTGCCCTTTTACGGACATGGATGCTGCAAAACGCCTGTATCCGTAGGCTTTTGGATATGCTGAGAATATGGGTGTATCTTGAAGTCTTGGCCTACAACAATGGGATGAGATTGTAAGTGACCCCTGGTTTCCATACACTTCTCGGGAAGATTGGGCCCCCGCAGTGGCGAGGCTCATATTGGAATCAGACGAGTCAGCAACCAGCAAAAAGTAATGGCATCCAAACAGGGCAAATTCTTCCCATTCATCGAAAGGCTCTATCTCGTCAAGTCCTCTACGCTCTTCCTCCGATACAAATTCAGATGAGGCCCATAGGTGCCAAAGGTTATAGACTAGGACGTTCGCCCAACCAAGATCCCGAAAGCGATCTCGCTGAGCGCTTTCGGTGGGATACTTCTTGACAGCCCCTAAAGGTGTCTGCAACTTGTCGAAATGTGCCATCATAGTCTGGGAGAATGGATGTTCAATCCCGTCCGGAACTAGTTGTTCTAGGACACAGAAGCGAGCTTTCAAATGTTAGTTAAATACAAAATGATCTGTCCAGTCTCGAGTTACCTTCGCGTAGCTTGCAAGCCCATCCAATTAAGGCGTCGGCAGCCTCAACATCCATATATGTGATTGAGACCTCAGCAGTGAATAATATTGAGCCTATTCAGGTTAGTTTTCGGATGAAGCATGTGTCATGCAATGCTAGATGGATCAATCCCTCTCAGTTGTCTCGAAAGAATATCTCTCAGGACTCTAGACAATCATGATGTTGGTTTTCAAGGACCACGTCCTCTGCTATACATTTGATGATAAATGATGACACTTAAACTCACAGTTGTCTACGTCAAAAGCACTGGTCAAGGCCCGTTTCAGGGCCTCTAAATCCCGCAAGTCACAACCCAACTGGAGATATTGATCACTTCGGAATAATACGTCTCCATCCGCGATCTCGACATTCGTAAGCATCGAGTTGAGCGCGCTTGTGTTCTGGACGATGGTTCGCTTTTTACAAATCAAATCTTTGTAGTCGACGTCGACGAATTTCACCCCAGCACATGCATCTGTATACCGGGCAAAGCATTGCCATGGAAGTGGATCACTGGTCCTGATATTAGCAAATTATAAAGAACTGCCTACTGATTGCAAATCTGTCTTACTATCCACATCCAAGATTGACAACAACTTTTTTCTTCTCGCACTTCCGTTCCAAGAATTGGCGAACAACCTGATCCACGGCTTTCATTCTCAACCAGTAACCACGATTGATAAGCGGGGAGCGTCTCTGAGGCTTTTTCACAAAGTACCGAAAGAAGTGAGGCTCGTCGGGATAGTACAGACGCTCTACACTTCTCTTCGACACAATGCTGCTATTGTTTGTCTGGCACGTGTTAGCATGTATGCGGATGATGGAGGTAGGCGTGAAGTATTTGTGAGGAAAGAGTCTCCTTACGCCCATTATAGAATCGTCTTGGTTTTGTGACTTTGATTTGACCGCAGGCCGTTCGCCTACAGGTCTGTTGCGTTGCCCCATCTCAGGGATGAGATCTGTACTGCGGTTACTAGCTAAACTGCCTGCAGTGACTATGATGACCAACTATTACACAGTTCGAGAGCGCAAGTAACGAATAGGACGGAGGCCTACGTTGAGTTAAGGAAATTCAAATTCGTTGAGGTTAACACGCACACGTATCTTGTAGAGAAGTTGAGACGGATTGTTTTCTGTTCCGTAGAATTTTTAGCGAGGGGAAATAGAAAGCTTCTCTCCTCCTACAGTAGGTACAGTAGTCATGTGTGCCAAGCAATTTAAGATGTGGTCAGAGCTTCAACATTAACCTTTTTCGTAGGAATACCTTCCCTTCATACAATAGAGCCCCCCGCCAATGTTACGAGCAAAGCACTTCGACAGCAACGTCGTGGTCTACGCCCAAATGAATACACTTTCGTCATTCACTACCTCGTCCTTGAGTCGACCCTATACTGCGAAGCATATTCAGAAGCAATTCCACAACTAAATAGCCTCAGCTCCAGCCTCATCTCCAACTGCCAACTTCTAAACAACCGCCAGCTCCCTACTACGACCCGTGCTGCTAGATATACGCCATGGCTATGAACTTTGTGACGTTCAACCAGGACTACAGTTGCCTTGCCGTTGGTACGTTTGGCTCTCCAAATTTCATTACCATATTGACCTTCCCCTTATTTTAGGTACATCGCGAGGTTTCCGAATCTATCACACGGATCCATTTGCGAAGATATTCAGCAGCGATGACGGAAATGTGGCTCTTGTTGAGATGTTATTCTCTACCTCTTTAGTCGCGCTCATTCTCTCTCCTAGACACCTTGTCATTCAGAATACGAAGGTAAGCTCCTCTCACCATGGAAATTGGGACACTCTTCTCAGTCAGTCAGTCGGTATGATGTGGGATGCTGACTATATTATTCAGAGATCCTCAATCATCTGCGAGCTTACCTTCCCCTCTGCAGTTCTTGCCGTCCGGCTGAATCGGAAGCGGCTAGCTGTTGTCCTTGAAGAGGAGATATACTTGTACGACATTTCCAACATGACACTCCTGTACACAATCGCAACTTCCCCGAATCCAAACGCAATCTGCGCCCTCGCCCCCTCATCGGAAAACTGTTACATCGCATATCCACTACCGAAGCCAAGAGAGGACACGGGAGATAAACGACCGTCGCATGCGCCTCCCCTGTCGACTTTCGTCGCACCGACCTCTGGCGATGTTCTGATATTCGATGCTCTAAAACTGGAAGCTTTGAATGTCGTAGAAGCACACAGGGCTCCTCTGTCTTGTATAGCTCTTAATAACGATGGAACACTGCTAGCGACAGCATCGGAAACAGGAACTATTATCCGAGTCTTCTCTCTGCCAAAGGGAACCAAATTATACCAATTCCGAAGAGGCACATATCCTTCTACAATTTATAGTATGTCCTTTAATTTGAGTTCGACTCTGCTATGTGTCTCATCCACAACCGATACTGTTCACATATTTCGACTTGGTGGGCCAGCATTAGTCTTGCCAGACTCTCCCAAATCGTTGAACGATAGGTGGACTCGGTCTCGATCTCGTAGCTACGATAGTGGAGCAGAGTCTCCAACGACAGGAGTCTCCCCCGGGAGTGATACGGCGGAGGCACCAGCAATTACACGCAAACCTAGCGGCACGATTGGAAGCATGCTTAGGCGCTCATCGCAGATGATGGGAAAGAGCGTAGCTGGTGTTGTCGGCGGTTATCTGCCACAGGCTGTTACAGAAATGTGGGAGCCCATGCGCGACTTTGCGTATATAAAGCTGCCCAAGAGCGGCATGGGATTCAACTCAACTGGAGGGCCACTACGAAGTGTAGTTGCCATGAGTAGCAGCAGTCCGCAAGTGATGCTAGTTACCAGCGACGGTGGGTTTTACATTTTTAGTATAGACATGGAGAGTGGAGGCGAGGGTGTACTTGTCAAACAATACTCGTAAGCTTCTCCGCCTCACGTTTTCGCATCCACTGACGGGCCATAGTGTGCTGGAGGGGGATGACAGACTTGACCAGTCGGCTATTGACTATAGCAATTGAGATTTCCTGGATTCCAAGTTGGTATTGAAGGCGTTCTGGGCAGGCTTTTGGACTTCATCCGTTTGTTTATTGCATCCCTCGGCATTAGCAGGCGTCCTTGTCATGACCTTGGTGGGATTTTTTTTTTGGAATTAAATGCTTGCGAGCTTCCGTATGAAGGTAGCATAATGAACAAGATTCTCGATCTCAATCCCATTTTTTTCATTCATTCAGACACGACCGAGCAAGACCAATCCCACCAGCCGTGGGATTGGTAGGTTCGGATCCCAAGAACAACCCCAGGACTGATTTGGCTATCTGCATTTATAACAGCCACAACGACCAAATGCTGACGTGTAATAGTTTCGTGAATGCACCCCGAATATCGATGAGATGCTGGTTGATTTTGATATACGATCAACACGATGAGGATGCCAGATTAGTCACTGCACATGTACTGTACATGTACGAGAACCGTGAAGTCCTTGCCTAGCAATCTCCCGAGGCAGGGATGCGGCAAGCGCTGTCCCAACGAACACCCCGCTGGGCTGTTAGAAAGCTACGCTGGGGACGATCTCCATGTACATGTAATTGCATCTTGTTTACCCTTTCCGTCATGCATCACTTCGTTTACAGTGCTGGTACTGCACTGTACTGTACTGCACAGTATCTCCAACGGCCCATGGTTCGCTCCGAATGTCGAATATTATTGTTCTCCGTAGATTCTTCCGAGCTAAAACTTAGCTACAGTATCGCCCTGCGAACTTAAGCTTGTAGTGTATATAAATGCAGCGTCACCAGGCAACACAAGAGCGGACCCTTGTCCGGACTTGTCCACGGACTTTGGTCGGTTATTACAGTAAGAGGAGGAGAGCGAGGACTTGGACCCGTATCGTTCCAAGAATACCTAGTCATTTCATTTTCTTATTGTATTCGTATTCTATTACAGTACATTGTTCTCGCAGTACGAAGTATTATACATAGTATATACCTATTAAATGGCACAGTTCTGTAAGCGCGGGCTGACGGGCTAACGGGCTGTACCTGAACAAGGCGTCGTCCTGGCCACATGCATGCTTGCGTCGGAAACAAGCGGCGGCACATTATGTATTGTATTGTATTGTATTGTATTACTATGGATACTGTACTGAGTACAGTAGCGGAAGCTGATTTATGGGTTTGAATGGAATGAGGCAGCTCAGTATTGCAATTGGATATGAGGTCCGTCTCTTAGGTGCTTCTTCACAGTCGATGCACATGCACCTCGACAGCTTTTTACGAGCCGGCCAATGGCATCATCGGAGTCGCGGCTGTTGTTGATAAGGCGAAGACGAAGGCGAAGCTACTGTACTATCCTAGTCGGTGGACCCCCCGAAGCACGAAGAAAGGAAGGCCCCGAGGAGGAGCTGATTTACAGTACTGTAATATTTGGCGCGTGGAGACGCTGACATGTTGGGTTTCTCGGGGATACAGAGTATATATATATATTATATATTATAATATTAATGCGATAATTAATATGTCACCCACCTTTTTTCTCTTGAGGGCAATGCAAGTATATACAGTATCTATTTAATTTGGAAATTTACGTACAGCCTCGACGGATTCTTGGGTGTACGTAGGAAGCTGCATCGCCGTTTGCAATGCTGGCTTGGCTGACTTACAGTACTGTAGTATTAATCAGTACGAAGGTACAGTATCGATTGCACTACTTACTGCACTGTACTTCGTACTCGGTGTTGTGACCTGCAGGGTACTGTAGGTGGCCAAGGAACTGTACGTGTGAGCTCTGATCCACAAGGCTTACTGTACTGTACTGTACATTACTGTATCATATGATACTGTAAACCCAAACCCATCCCCATCCCCATCCCCATTATTATTCCCATCCCCCAACATCGCTTGTCGTTAATTGCTCCAATCCGGTGTCGTCGTTCTTCATCGCTGGTCGTCCTTTCTAAGCTCTTTATAAGCTACCTTACCCTGTCTTTACCCTGTCTTCACCCTGTCTTCACCCTGTCTTTACACTACCCGCACGGTACCTTTACCACCCTTTGCCTCCTTCTCCTTCTCCTTCCCCCCCTACTAGCTATAGTTGGTCTTTTCTATACCCAGGCCAAGTCCCTCTGAGGCTCTGACCGAGTCTAGAATCCTCATCTTTATCCTTATCCTCTCTATGATACAGTACATCTACATCTACCAATGTAGGCGCTGGAAGTGGGGGTGACCAGCTGTTACTTCATTATGATATGTACAGCTGTACCATAGGAAAAAGGGGAAGAGAGAGAGAGAGAGAGAGAGAGAGAGAGAGAGAGAAACCCCCGATTAATCATGTCAGCACACATGTACGAAGTATAAACTTGCAACTTGAAATAATCCCTTTTTTTCCCTTTTTCATCTTCTTCATCATCTTCTTCTCCTCCTCATTCTCCTCCTCCATGTCCATGTCCATGTCCAAAAGATCGTCTCATGTCGAGTCGTAGAACATGGGTGGCATGGATGGTAGGCATGGGACGTGCCCCGTTGCGGCTGCGGCCATGGCAGCAGAGCGGATACACAACACCAGTACGAAAGTACGAAGTACAGGAACCTTTGTATCGGGTCTCGAGCTACTACAGTAGCACGGTAACGCTAACTCCTATGGGGCTTGTCTTTCCTTGATTATTTGGCAACTCCTGCTGGGTTTTTGCTTGGCTGCAAGTCCATACCCATACACTCATACAACTCATATACTCATATGTTTACACGCCCACTCTATCCGCCCACACTAACTAGTTATCCGACCGGTTGGCCTCCCTCCCCCCTTGGCCCTACGAGCTCCTCTTTTTCTTTTTTTTTTTCTTTTTTCGTTTCTTTCTTTCTCTCTTTCTTCACTTCCTACCCCCAGTTCATCTGGTTTAACACTGCCATCCAACAGACCCACCCTGTTTGGTCAAGGCCCATGGGATTTGCATTATTTAGACCCGATATCTGTTGCTATGAACAAGTGTTTTTGCTTCAAAGGGGCAGCAATGGTTTAAGTCTACCTTCATATCCCCTTTGAGTCTGTCTTCATCGCTCAACCTCTCAACCTCTCTCCCTTGAAACTTTCACCTCCCTCTATACAATCTCACTGCCTTGAACCATCTTCAGGCTGTTGTTGTTGTTCGCTTGCCCGCTACCCCCTCTCCCCCCGGACGCACCACTTGATCTTTGACATCTCTCAGATCGCTCTTGGTTTCAAATCCGGGCGACGGTACTGGCATATGAAGTCATCGGCAGGCACCAACACACTAACCAAGCAACACATCCTCTCATAAGTTGTTGGCCATCCTCGCCATCTTCATATAAACATTGGGGCACTTCTCCCTACACTCGCCCACCAAGATGGATCTATCCCCACAGTCCGCTCGTTCGCCTACTTCGCCGTATCGATACGTTTCCAACCCCCAACCCCTCTATGAGTATCCATCACCCGCTCAGAGTGACTCTCAATATCGGTCCACCGATTCTCTCCACGGACTAGGACTCTACTCATGTCCAATTCCTGAATCAAACGTTGAGCATAGTTCATCGACTACAGACATCCAATCACCCCCACACACCAACATCTGGCCAACGAACAACCTACATAGCAGCCGTGAGACACCCAGGTCAACGCAATCGACCCCCAATATTCTCTCGGCCGAGTATGATCCTTTTGCTCCATTCCATCCAGCAGTCTCATCGGCGTCCTATAATAACGGCTTATACTCGTCTCAAACTGCGGATGTTTCTGTGTCACCTGCATCACCACTTCCCTCTGGCAATACATCCCAGCGTTCTTCTTCTTTCTCCTCTGCTCCAGCGTCGGAGATCTTCACTCAAGCCGGGTCGGCTCATTCATACACTCCTCGGATTAAGATGGAGGAGCACCCCGACTACATCTCCGGCCATGATGCCATAGGCATGAGCTCTCCGCAACTTCATCACAATCTCCTCAGTACCTCAGCTAGTTCCTATCCAGGAAGCCTCGAGGCAACATTTTACCATGATCAGACACCTATGGGGTGGCCGAAGGTGGGGTATCCTTCACAGGATCTACCTTCGATATCATCACTTCCTCTCCCTCCCTACGAGAGACGCTCAGAGAGCCAAGAGAGACTCTCCTCTAGCCATCAGAATCCAAGGCGTCCTAGTACCATAGCACGGCCCAGACAAGCGCGTAAGCTCACGACTAAAGAAAATGCCAATTTCCAGTGTAGCGTCAAAGGTTGTGGCAAGCTCTTTGGGAGAAGTTATAACTTCAAAGCGCATATGGAGACCCACGAGGCCACCCGAGAGTACCCTTTCCCATGCCAACTAGAGGATTGCAATAAGAAATTTGTAAGAAAGACGGACCTACAGAGACATCACCAAAGCGTTCACATGAAGCAAAGAAACCACCGATGCGATTACTGCAGCAGATTTTTCGCGAGAAAGGATACACTCCGAAGGTAAAAGTCGATTCCTCGTTCTCCGTGTTTTGCCCTCCTCTGATCTCAATTTTAGACACATGGAAGATGGGTGCTCGAAACGGTTTGATATTGAGACAGTGGACTTTAGGCCTCAAAGTTATGGTAGCAATGTCTACAACTCGATGCGAGTCCCAACGCGCGCTACAGACGATCAACCCAGGCAGGCTCCGTACAGCTCCCATTACACGCCACCACCCGGGAATGCTCTCACCTCCTCCTCGGGGGCATTTTTAGAAAGACAAGAGTATTTTGCAGAAGCAGAAGAAGGGAGCCAGGGCCCCGTTTGGACGAGTTGATGGATATAGGGCATCACCGAACGAGCGGCTTCGGCGAATACGTCAATGGATGGGAGCAGCCAGCAACAGCTACGACTTAGTGCGACTCGTCAATCATGGGGAGCGGCTGATAGTTACACATGGCGATGAGGGATGCAATGAGTACCGAGATTTTCGGATAAATGATCTGGGCTCAGTGCTCTGCACCAATATGATGAGGGGCATGAAGACTTGAGTTTGGGAATAGGGTGTGATATACAAGGGGCGGCACTCTTTGGGGCGTTCTCGAATCTAGATCTAATGTCTTGGATCTGTTTTGATACGGATTGTATAAGAATAATACCCTTTGATGGCTAGTCTGTGGGAATAGTACGTAGATAAGGGTCTGTCTAGACAGTCTTGAGTTGGGGTGACTGTGACTCTCGGGATTGGCAGCGAATTAACATGATAGCGCGATACTCACAGGACGAGTGGGAAGAATCAACATTTGAGTAAAATGCCACCAGAGCAAGACACAATGGAAATGCGAGGTTTTCCGGCTTGCAACGACGACTTGTCTCGAATGGGCCTTTCGAAAACATGCTTCACGAACCAGCCAATCGTTAGGCGAGCGGGTGTGTTGTTGATTTGGGGGGGGGGGGTTATGCCCGCAGTAATCTTCAGCACTCGAGGACGAGAGAGATCTGATCTAAATACTACTGTAGCTGGTGTCAATAAGCAGCCACCCGAGAGGCGAGAGGAGCGAAGGCGAAAGGGGTTCTACGGCAGTGGAGTTACTCGCGAGTAGTGGTGATTCAAGTTGGCGGCTATATAGAGCGCTACGAGTATGAAGAGACTTGCTGAGAGTAAAAGGGTGAGGTGTGTCAGAAGGGCATGAGTTCCCCCGAGTCTTGGCTCTGAGGGTATCATTTCCACCAACAATTAAGCACGTAAGGAACCAGCAGCACGGATGTCTATATGTATCGTATTACGGCTTGGAACTAGCGTGATGCATGACCCATGATATTGTACGTACATTTGCTGATGGCATGGCATGGCATGGCTGGGCAGGGCTGGGCTGGCGTCTGTAGCCGAAGGAGAAGAAGGAGAAGAAGAAAACGATACGTACAATGCATGCAGGGGCAATTGCGAAGGAAGGAAAGGTACATATGCATTATTTAATCTCACATTGCCTCTTCTTGTTGCTTGCTCCCTAGCTACAGTATAAAGGCCTTCCCATTCCACCGTTTGGGGGGCTTGCAGAGAGTGCAGGTTGCAGGTTCCACACCAAAACGGCTGCTGGGATTGGGCCGTCGGGATTCTTGTTGAAGGAGATCAACGTTATCCAGCTGCTACTGTAGCGCTTTATATTACATATTTACATATTATATATTATTACTATATCTATCTAAAGGTATTATTTAAAAGACTACCTGGGCATACAGATGCTTAGGGGAGGAACAGGATCGGACCGGGACAATGATTACAGCTCATGAATATGGTGCAATAATATATATTATGCTTGTGCTTGTGCTTGTGCTTACAGTATCCCTTGTCCCTTGTCCCTTGTCCCTTGTCACTGTCCCATCCCCCATTTTCCCATCATTCCCCAGCTCGTCTCCCTGAACCGGTTAGGCTCGTACGAACTATATATGATAGTACCATAGTCCTGCACTGCCACTACTATAGGTATATAGGTATATACAGATAGTACTTTATGATTAAGCGCGCGGCTTTTAAGAAATTTGCAAGGATTAAGTAGCTGAACATACCCTTCTTGTCGTCTCTTGTTTTGCACAGTCCGCATTGTCTGATTGTCTGATTGTCAACCATCATCCATTGAGATTAAACACCTCCGCCGCTCCCCCTCCCCGTCCATTTGATATTCCAGCATCAAATCAAATCCTGCAAGCCTCTTTTCATTTAGGTATGGATATTTGTAGTTTTTTGGTGATAAGGAACGAGAACGAGTTATGACGACGGGAGTAAGCGAGAGCGAAGCAGTCCTCCCCTGGTGATTGCTGACTAACTATACGGTGACCATTGGAGCTCAATTCTTCGTACCTACAGTAGTTGACGGGACAGGAATCCAATATACAGCATCGCGGCTCATGAGCACTTAGCACATATCTTGTGGCAACTTCGAAAAACGCTCATCTTTGATCACATTTGACAGCTCGAGCATAATTCAGAATGAAGTTTAATATTGAGTATAGACGCCTGCCATCTGTCTCAGGACTCTATACTAACAATCGTACCCAGTGACCTACCCGTTCTGTTCCCCTACCCCAGGATATATCCAGGTAAGCCAACTGCTCGCATCCAGACCTGCGCTGACAAGTAGCACAGAGCAATACGCGTATGTCTCTTTCCCATCGGCAGAAAAACACTTGTTGACTTTGCTGTTCACTTCAGTTATATGTGCGATCTCAAAAGTAAGTAAAGCCCTGCTGGACTTACTAATCCTGGGCTCACGATTCCTCACAGGAACGCTTGATGCAGGAGGTCACTGTGTACTTGAGATGCCCTCGGGGACAGGAAAGACTGTGTCTTTGTTGTCCCTGATTGTGGCTTATCAGCAATATTATCCGGAACACCGCAAATTGATATACTGCTCACGTGAGTCTTGGCCTTGTATGTCGAGGCTGATCTAATCACTAACAGGTACCATGTCTGAAATTGAAAAGGCTCTCTACGAATTGAAGGATCTTATGAAGTATCGAGAAGATCAACTTGGTCACAAAGAAGACTTTCGTGGGCTCGGCTTAACGAGTCGGAAGAATCTATGTCTCCATCCCTCTGTGAAACGCGAGAAGAGTGGTGCGGTGGTTGATGCAAGATGTCGAAGTCTCACAGCAGGGTTCGTCAAGGAGAAGAAGGATAGAGGGGAAGATATACCAGTGTGTGTGTACCACGACGTGAGTTTCCTCTCGATATGATGAGGTAATGGCTCACATGAATAGAATCTCGACCTTCTGGAGCCCCACGACCTGATACCAAATGGAGTGTGGACAATCGATGGGATTATGAAATATGGTGAAGCTCATAAACAGTGTCCATATTTCACATCAAGGCGAATGGTTTGATCCCTTGACTCGACTTGTTGGCAGAGCTGACTTCTCCAGATGTCATTCTGCAATGTCATCATCTATTCTTATCACTACCTACTTGATCCTAAGATCGCAGAGCGGGTATCAAAAGAACTCTCTAAGGACTGTATTGTTGTATTCGATGAGGCACACAACATTGATAACGTTTGTATCGAATCCCTAAGTACCGATATCACGGAAGACTCGCTGCGGAAAGCAACCAGAGGGGCGCAGAATCTTGAGAACAAAATCGCGGAAATGAAAGATAACGATGCCGATAAGCTTCAGAACGAATATGCAAAACTGGTGGAGGGTTTGAGAGACACTGGTGAAGCTCGTGAGGAGGATGCTTTCATGTCTAATCCTGGTCAGTCACCTTGAAAGCAAATTTGACATCCATACTAATGGTCATGGCAGCTCTTCCAGATGATCTTTTGAAAGAAGCTGTTCCTGGGAATATTCGGAGAGCGGAGCACTTCGTTGCTTTTCTGAAACGTTTTATCGAATACCTGAAGGCATGGCCCACGACTTCTCGTAGAAGCTTTGACTAACAAGGCCCAGACGCGAATGAAGGTCCGACAAGTTATCTCCGAGACTCCTCCGTCATTTCTTGCACATCTCAAGGAGTACACATTCATTGAGAAGAAACCCTTGCGGTTCTGTGCCGAAAGGCTGACGTCCCTTGTACGAACACTCGAACTGACTAATATTGAAGATTATCAACCGTTACAAGAAGTTGCAACCTTTGCAACACTTGTATCGACATACGAGAAGGGATTCGTTCTTATTCTGGAGCCATATGAGTCGGATACAGCCGAGGTTCCTAATCCTGTGCTTCATTTCGCCTGTCTGGATGCTGCAATTGCTATTAAACCCGTATTCGATCGCTTTAGCTCTGTCATCATTACATCTGGAACAATCTCTCCATTAGAGATGTACCCGAAAATGCTCGGCTTTCCTACCGTTGTACAAGAGTCTTATAGCATGACGCTTGCTCGACGATCATTCCTGCCAATGATAGTCACACGAGGTTCTGATCAGGTGGCCATTTCATCAGGCTTCCAGGTTCGTAACGAGCCCTCCGTGGTCAGGAATTATGGTCACCTTCTCACCGAATTCTCGAAGCTCACGCCCGATGGTATGGTTGTCTTTTTCCCATCGTACCTTTACATGGAGTCCATCATTAGTATGTGGCAAGGAATGGGTATTCTGGATGAAGTTTGGAAGTACAAACTCATTCTCGTGGAGACTCCTGACGCCCAGGAAACGTCTCTCGCGCTTGAGACCTATCGCACAGCTTGTTCTAATGGACGAGGAGCAATTCTTCTTTGCGTCGCACGAGGAAAAGTTAGCGAGGGGATCGATTTTGACCACCAGTACGGACGCACCGTGCTTTGCATTGGCGTCCCATTTCAATATACCGAATCCAGGATCCTAAAGGCCCGGTTAGAATTCCTTCGAGAGAACTACCGAATTCGAGAAAATGACTTCCTTTCCTTCGACGCCATGCGACACGCTGCCCAATGCCTGGGTCGTGTCCTCAGAGGTAAAGATGATTATGGTATCATGGTTCTCGCTGATCGGAGATTTTTGAAGAAGAGAAACCAATTGCCAAAATGGATCGACGGAGCTATCTTAGAAAGCGAGGTCAATCTCAGCACCGATATGGCTGTCGGGTCAGCAAAGAAATTCTTGAGAGGCATGGCTCAACCATTCAAGCCCAGCGATCAAGAGGGTATCAGCACATGGAGTCTGATGGATTTGGAGAATTTCAAGGAGAAGCAGGAAGAGGAGACGATTCGAACATTGAGAGATGCACAGATGAACAATACTGGTAGCGATCAACAAATGGGCGGCGTTGCAGATAACAACAAGGAGAGCGCAGGAGTGGTTGATGAGTTTGGTTTTGATGATGATGAACTAGAGGCGTCTATGATGGTGTTTGATGGAAATTAATCACAGGTAGGGTCACAAAATTGAAACGTTGGTCTAGAAAATGTTCTATATTGTTCATCATGGAAAGACCATAATGCACCTCGTAATAGACGTAGTCTCTCTGATCCGGCAGCAGAAACATTTGTCTACACCCTACACCTTTCAGCTACTTCATGCTCTTTGCTAATGCCCAGAAGTTCTCCATCTTCGCCCTCTGTAAAGCTTCTCTAGCTGCACTATCTGTCTCACACACCTTACTTCCCCACTTTCTAAATGCCCTGGACTTTTGCCCGCCCTCGAAGACCAACTGACATTTATTCAATGTCATGTCCTTAAGCTCTCCTTTCTCATCCTCGGCCTTCAGCCAGCCCTGCAAAGCTTCTGTTTTCGTACCCTCTTTGACCCGAGTTGGCGAGTTCTCTGTCCAGTCGATACGTTGGAGCATCAGCTTACGATAAAAACGAATGCTGTGCTCGCCACCTTCCACAACCACTAGATTAAACCTTGGATGCATAACACAAATGCCGGTCAAAGCCATCTGCTCTGCATTCTTCGCAATTTTGAATCGATGACTGCCATTTGCCAGGTTATCGACCTTGAACACCAAAATATGAATTCCCCTGGCTGCGTCGTTTTCTTGGTTTTTTGCAAGCTTCTCGTGACGCTGCTCCTTGGTGAGCTTCCGATCTTCGTTAATCTCGACGTGTGTTTGGTGCCGAGCCTCGATCTCACGGTTCACTCGTGCCTCAACAGCTGTGGGATCCTTCACTGCCTCTTCACCCAATACTCGCATCAAATTGCCCTTCTTGACCTTTGGTGGCGGTGCCGGTTCTAGCCCAAGTCGTATTTTGGCTTGCTGCTCCTTTAGATCTGCCATCCTCCTCTGGCGCCTGAGTTTCGCTTGTTCTTTAGAGGTAAGGAACATGGGTTTAGGTCCTGGCATATTCTTTTCTTGCGGGGGTTCCAGTAAGACAGGATGCTGAACATATTCGGTGATCATAGAATCAAGGGTATCTATTTTGAGAGATCTCGCATTATCAATATCGTCATAGTTTTCTCCGTTGACAAGACCTTCGTCCCACCATTCGATCTTCGGGGGAGCTTCCACAAGGTAGTTCTTTTCTGTGTCGAGATCTTCGTCGATACCAATCTTCCGTGACGATTCTGCAATACGCTTTTTCATCGCCTCAAGGGCGGCTTGTCTTCGAAGTGCATTGGCTTGTTGGATATATTTCCCCTTCTGGTTAAAAATGAGCTGCCTAGAATGCCTGTTCTTTAAAGTTGCTGTTTGTCCACCTAGGCTAAGGTCGAAATATGGGTTGTTGCGAGTCTCCTCAGCTGAAGGTCCGGACAGATCGAGTTGGTTCTTGCCTTTCGGGGCGAATTTTTCTTGCTGGAGGCGAGCATTTCCAATGCTAGTCGCAAACCTTGGGGCGATAGTTTTCGATGGTTTGTACTGTCCCAGGTCTTGCAGTGCAGGATGCAGGTCTACATTTAATCCACCTCTTGCGGTGGCTATAGCAGGATGTGAAGGAAGATTTCCCCCGGCCTTTGCTTTGCTGATGCCAACTGCAGCAGCTACTCTTGCCTTCAGCGAGGCAAGTTTCTCTGCCGCGGATTCGGGTTTGCCAACTCGACTTGAGGCGTCATGTCGAGGGGCGAGAATTGGGGAAGCTTTACCGCGATCCATCAAAATACTGTTATCGTGGCCGATGAGTATCTGAGATTGGTAGCTCGTTGAGGCGCGCCTGTTTCGGAAATGTTTCGATCTTGGTGGTTGCTGTGCTCTCCGTCTTGTGTCCAACTTTAGAGTTTAGCGCTTCTAATCACATGATACAGTAGTCGGAGCTGGATTTTGTTTTCCCGACATTGGGATTTTTTTTCATCTTGAGCTTTGGATCGATAGCAGTAGCGGGGGATATTTCAAAGCCCTTGTCCAGCCGTTCTCATTCTACGTATGTTGCTCTGTACTAGCAATCACCAACTTTGCCACAATGAATATCTCTCAGCCAGTACCATCAGCCATTGGGAGCGTGGACTTTGGATTTCTGAGCGCCGCAGAGATTAAAGCGCTTTCAGTCAAGAGAATAGAAAATTCCCAAACTTTCGACACCCTTTTACACCCAGTTCCTGGTGGATTGTATGATCAGGCTCTCGGCGCTTGGGGAGATCACTTGTGGGTATCCGAATATCAAATCTTACCTTGTGGCCATGCTGATATCCTCGGAAGCTGCACAACTTGCAATCTCACCTCTGTAGGATGCCCCGGGCATGTGGGCCACATCGACCTGCCAGTTCCTGTATATCATCCCACATTTATGGACCAGCTTCTACGATTGCTGCGAGCAAAATGCGCATATTGTCATTATCTAAGGATGTCCCGGAAAGAAGTCAACCGCTATCTTTGTAAACTTCGATTGATACAACATGGGCTACTGGGGCCGGCGGAGGAAATAGACAACATCGAAATTTCGCAAATCAAGGATGCTGAAGGCTCTGCTGGAAGCAGCGAGTCCGAAGAAGAGTCAGCGGTCGACAACGTTATACGACGACGGAATGCTTTTGTGAAGAAGTCAATTAAAGCTGCAAAAGCCTCTCCGTGGGAGTGGAAACGAGAGAAGAATGAAGGGGTTGCAGAAGCCCGGCGGATGGTTGTCAAATCTTTCCTTAAAGCCATCAACACTGGCCGAGTGTGTGGAAACTGCAGCGGAATATCACCTACTTTTCGAAAAGACCGGTATGTCAAGATTTTTGAGAAGGCCTTGAGTGCAAAAGAAAAGGCAAAGATGTCACAAGGCGACTTTTGTGCTGTCAATGCCGTTCAGTTACTAGAGACAGCGAAGAAGGGGGATGGAGGTTTCGACGAGGGAATCGCAGATATTGACCTATCATCGAACGAAGATGACGAGAACGAGGGAGATACCTTGGACGTGGATGGGGACATTTTGATGGGCGAGAATGCCTCTACTCCCTCGAGAACATCAAAACCAAAGGTTGCAGGAGCGCAGCAACGGTTTATCAATGCCTTGGAAGTGCAGGCTGCGCTGACACTTTTGTTTGAGAAGGAGCAAGACATCCTCTCTCTAATCTATGATTCCCGGTCAACGGCGAAGAAGGCAACCAGGGTCTCTGCGGATATGTTTTTTCTGAAAACCCTGATGGTACCTCCAAACAAATATCGTCCAGAAGCACGCACAGGTGACGGTGAAATATCGGAGGCGCAGCAAAATACACTATATAAGTCAATTCTTAAAAGCTGTGAAACAGTTGGCCAAATTTTCCATGTTGTCAGCAACCCGGAAATTGATGAGGTTGACTCGCGGTACCGACGAAGAGACTTTTACGATCTACAAGAAGCATGGTGTCAACTCCAAGATACGGTCAACTCTTTAATTGATCGAGACCGGAACCCAATCCAAGGAGCAGCTGGGAAAAAAAACGAAGATGGAATCAAGCAAAAATTGGAGAAGAAAGAAGGTCTTTTTCGCAAAAACATGATGGGAAAGCGAGTAAACTTTGCAGCGCGTAGTGTTATTTCTCCAGATCCGAATATCGAGACGAACGAGATTGGAGTACCACCTGTTTTTGCGAGAAAGCTGACCTACCCGGAGCCAGTGACCAGTCATAATTTCAAGGACCTGCAACAAGCTGTGATAAACGGCGTTGATAAGTGGCCGGGGGCTGCAGCGATCGAAAATGAAAATGGCCAAGTAATCAGCCTACGAACGAAAACTCAGGACGAACGTTTAGCTCTGGCAAATCAATTACTTGCATCCTCCAGTAACAGTACTAATAGGGCCCGGAACAAGAAAGTCCATCGGCATCTCACAAACGGTGACGTGGTTCTGATGAATCGGCAACCCACGCTGCACAAGCCATCCATCATGGGTCATCGAGCCAGAGTTCTTCCAGGCGAGAAGACAATTCGCATGCACTATGCGAACTGCCACACGTACAATGCCGACTTCGACGGGGATGAGATGAACATGCATTTCCCACAGACAGAAATTGCTCGAGCTGAAGCATTACAAATTGCCGATACGGACCATCAGTACCTGGTTGCAACTTCTGGGAAACCACTTAGAGGTCTTATTCAAGATCATATCTCCGTATCTATATGGATGTGTAATCGAGATACCTTTTTCGATCGGGCGGCCTATCAGCAATTAATATACAACTGTCTTCGCCCTGAGAGCGGTCACATTGTCGGAGAGCGCATAGAGACTGTGCCTCCGGCAATCATCAAGCCATTCCCGCGGTGGACTGGGAAGCAAGTGATCACCACAATTCTAAAGAACATAACGCCGATCGACTGTGGTCCTCTTACTCTAACTAGTAAATCTTCTACCTCGTTCGATCGATGGGGCTCGAAATCGGAAGAAGGTATCGTGTACTTCAAGGCAGGAGAGTTTATTACCGGGGTTTTAGACAAGGCCCAGATTGGTCCCAGCGGAGGGGGTTTCATCCACTCGATACACGAAGCATATGGTCCCACCGTGGCTGGAAAGGCTCTCAGTATTTTGGGCCGTCTTCTCACCAAGTTTTTACACATGAGAGCGTTTACGTGCGGGATGGACGATCTGCTTTTGACAACCAAGGGTGAAGAAATACGGAAACAGAAGTTAGCAGCCGCTGGCGACCTTGGTCTTAAAGTCGCTGCCAAGTACGTTACTCTTAGTGCTGCTAACCGAATCGATACAGATCCTGAGCTTCTTGATCGATTAGAGGGTGTCCTGAGAGATGACTCGAAGCAAGCTGGTCTTGATATGTTGATGAATAGCAGCTCAGGGAAGTTGTCTTCGGACATCACCCTTGCATGTCTTCCTGGTGGTCTGGTCAAGCAGTTTCCAAAGAATCAAATGCAGAACATGACTGTTTCTGGGGCTAAGGGAAGTGCTGTCAACGCCAATCTCATTTCTTGCAACTTAGGCCAACAGGTTCTGGAAGGGCGCCGCGTACCAGTCATGGTCAGTGGCAAAACACTCCCATGCTTTAAACCATTCGAGACACATATCAGAGCAGGGGGGTATATCGTCAATCGTTTCTTAACAGGTATTCGACCCCAGGAGTACTATTTCCACGCAATGGCTGGGAGAGAAGGTTTGATCGATACCGCCGTCAAGACTTCCAGATCCGGATATCTGCAGAGATGCTTAATCAAAGGCATGGAAGGTCTTAAGGTCGAGTACGATTCATCGGTTCGAGACTCCGATGGATCGATGGTTCAGTTTCTTTATGGGGAAGATGGTCTGGATGTGACGAAGCAAAAGCACCTAACAGACTTCAAGTTTATTTTACAGAATCTTAGTTCCGAACTCTCGCAATTGAATTACGGTGATCCTAAATATGGTACCATATTCGAAGAAAAGGAAGCAATCTTAAAGCGTATGAAAAAGGCCCTCAAGTATGCCAATGCGAACGACTCCACTGGCCCAGATCCTGTTCTTACCGATTACAATCCCGGGAAATTCGGTTACGCAACATCCGAAAAATTCTTCGACACATTAACGGACTACTTGAAGACTAATCCCGATGGCTTGGTCAAGAACAGGGACAACCCAGATGGAATCGGTGTTCGAAAAGCTCTCGAGCCAGTTCTTGTTGCGAAGTATCTGAAGTCTGTCGTGGAGCCTGGTGAAGCTGTCGGCATCGTAGCGGGTCAGTCAATTGGGGAGCCTTCAACGCAGATGACATTGAACACTTTCCATTTAGCTGGTCATTCGACAAAGAACGTCACTCTGGGTATTCCTCGGCTGAGAGAAATTGTTATGACTGCGAGTAACCACATCTCAACTCCATTAATGACCCTTCGACTAAACCCGGAGATATCAGAAGTCGATGGTGAGAAATTTGCGAAAGCTATCAGTGTGCTTTCCCTTGCAGCCGTCCTAGACGAAGCAACGGTCAGAGAGCGTATCGGAAGGGGCATTGCTTACTCCCAAGCCAAGATCTTCGACATCCACATCAAGCTTTTTCCCTCCAGCGAGTATACCGAGACCTATGCAATCACCATTTCAGATGTGCTTCTAACTCTGGAGAGAAAGTTCGCACCGAAACTCCAGCTACTCACACGAAAAGCCCTCGGCAAGAAGAAAGGAGAAAGTGCACTGAAGGATTCAGCCAATACTGCCGCTGTACCCGAGATCGGAAAATCGGTGGGTACAATCGAAGAAGCAAGGCCTGATGCAGAGAAGGAAGTCAACGAGGACGATGAGGACGCTGACGGAGATGACGATGCCACGAATGACAAGCAGAGAGCCAATCGTTCAGAAGCTGTGAGCTACGCAGCAAACGATGAAGATGACGACCGAGTTCAGGCTCAAATGCAAAAAGAAGCTGAGACACAAGACGGCGATGATCTGGAGGACGAGGGGATTGGAAGTTCACCACGTGAACTCCACAGCGATGACGAAGGTGGGGATTACAGCAAGTATTCACGCCGTAGCCAGAACGGTTCTAATGCTTCAAACGAACGTGAAGCCCGAGTCATGAAGGTTTGTAACGATATCGTAAAATTTCGCTTCGATGAATCGGTAGGGGAATGGTGTGATCTCACACTCGAATACGACGCGGACGTACCCAAGGTTCTCATGCTCTCTATCGTGGAGGACGCGCTCAGACAATCACTTATTCAACAGATCCCTGGTTTAGGGGCCTGTACTTTCGTCCCAGACGAGGAGTTCAAGGATCATTCCGACAAGACGTATAACATACCTGTCGTCCATACAGCAGGTGTAAATCTGCAAGCAATGCACAACTACCCACATATCATTAACCCCAACACGATCTCCACCAATGATATCGCCGCCATGCTCACCAACTACGGCGTGGAAGCCTGCCGCGCCGCCATCATCCAGGAACTTTCCGGTGTCTTTGGTGGTCATGGAATCAGTGTCGACCACAGACATTTGAACCTAATTGCGGATTTCATGACGAGAGGTGGGGGATTCAGTCCATTCAACCGGAACGGGTTGAGAGGAAGCGTGAGTCCGTTTATGAAGATGAGTTTTGAGACTACTGTTGGTTTCTTGGCGGATGCGGTTAGTGAGGAGGATTGGGACGATTTATCGAGTCCCAGCTCCAGGATTGTCATTGGAAGGATGAGTAAGGTTGGTACGGGAGCTTTTGATGTGTTGACGCAGGTGCCAACGAAGAAGGGAGATGAGGAGATCGCGGTCTGAGTATTGTCTTGGCGCGTGAAAACAGATTACCGTGCTTACATTTCCTGGAGTCTGGCTAGGCACGAGGAGTTTTTGTACAAGGAAAAGTCTGGCGTATACTAAACTTCTAATAATTGTTTCTACACTTATTCAAAATCATTGAGAGAGACTCTGGGTGCGAGAAAGAATTGTCCACTCGTCATCCTTAACTATATCTAGTAGCACATTGACAAGGCATGAATCCGCCTAAGGCGAAACACTGCAAGTCAGTTTGATGGTCAACTATGCTGAGCCCAAAAATCCCGTAAATTGGACAACTGAAAGATACTCGAGTCTTTGAATTTACCATTTTCGATATTTCGTTACTCATCTATACAACATTTGAATCAACGGTTTCCTTGATTGCAGACGGGAAGTTAATATAGTAGTTGGCTCAACAGAGAGATCAAGTAATAGTAGGTCGGGGACCTTTTCTTTCAAGCCGCCTCGCAAAAGTAGGGGAAAACAAACATAGTCAAATTGCCACAAAAAGTCTCAAAAATCAAGATTTCAAATACGAATAAGACGAGAATTACAAATGGAAAATCTTAAAAAAAGAGATATATTTATCCGCTTGACTTGATTCTAATCGTTCGGTTCTACCTCACCCAATTCCATCTTACGTAATTAGGGATGTAGTTGGGTGAGGTAGAACCGAACGATTATCAGTTTAGCAACTTTAAATATTCTATTCTACGACTATTCTACGATAGCGTATGTAATTTCTAAAGAAGAAAATATTTGAGTATTATTTAGCTTGATTTTCTATGCGATTGTGCTAGCAAAATTTCACGATATGAATTTTGATAAGAAGTCGCATACAAAAGCTAAGCGCGGGTACTTTGCTTTCCCTTACTTTAGCGCAGCGGCTGGAAAGTAAAGGCCCTCGACCTATTTTTATGAAAAACGAGAGATCCTGCTTGATTAATTCTGCAGTGTAAAAGACGGGACTTCTCAGGGTACTCGGAATCGTTCTAGTAATATTCTAACGGATGCACTGCGCGGACGTGGCAAGTATATTTATATATATATGCTGCCAACTATTACTTTGAAAACAAATAACCAAGGAGTGCATGGAAGGTTAACTCAGCACACATATGTGTACCCCAGTCGCAATGTTAACAGCTGTGATAAGTAGTGGGCCCACAATAGCCCGCACAGAGCCTGCGCATCCAGGTTACGAGACAACTCAGTTGGTGGGGGGGATTCAGACACACATGATCAGCGCGTTTAAAAAAAAAAGGGTGTTTAGTTCATGATCGTATTGCTCAGCGCCCGACGCTGGTCAAGTAATGTACACCCTTTAAAAACAAATCCCCGTTGCGTATGAACTCCGAGTGAAACCCAATCAAAACCGTAATCCCGTGCCATTATGATCCACCAGATCCGCTTAAATGCCACCTGTAGTCATAACCCAGCTATCTTAAGACAACTGTGCGAGGCAAGAGTCGCTTCGTCGAAGGGTGGAATCAGCTTCGTATCGCACCTAAGATCGCTCTCCGCGGAGGCGACGACTATGAAGAAAGTAAGTAAATGATCACGGCAGTTACAGGAAGGTTCACGAACGCAAGTTGAATATCCTTGGATTGGATAGTTACACGCTTGGCGTGAATGGCACACAGGTTGGTGTCTTCGAAGAGACTGACGAGGTAGGCCTCAACGGACTCCTGGAGGGCACCAATGGCGGAAGATTGGAATCGGAGATCAGATTTGAAGTCCTGTGCGATCTCGCGGACCAGGCGTTGGAAGGGAAGCTTTCGGATGAGGAGCTCAGTGGACTTCTGGTAACGACGAATCTCACGGAGAGCGACAGTTCCTGGCTTGTATCTGTGGGGCTTCTTGACACCTCCGGTTGATGGCGCAGACTTGCGGGCGGCCTTGGAGGCAAGTTGCTTACGAGGAGCCTTGCCACCAGTGGACTGTGCATACGTTAGTTAGTGAACTATGAAGGTGATGATATGGCGAAGTTGTGGGGTGGGGAGAGAGGCGTTGAGGCTCGGGTTCAAGTTGGGCGACCATCGCGGTCGCAATGGTGCGACCGAGTGCAACAGTAAAGGGTTGGAGATGAGAGCTCCCGAGAAAGTGGTTTTGAGGCTTACCTTACGAGCGGTTTGCTTGGTGCGTGCCATTATATTGATGGATTGATGGATGAGATAAGTTGGCTGTTGGGTTGGTTGATGGAATTTATCGTGATGATGTTGAGTGGATGGAGTTAAAGAATTGGGAGAAGTGGGAGGGGCGATTATTTGTACTTGAGCAGCGCTAGTGGGAGTGATTGCGTTAGCGTGAAGGGGTGGGGGGGAAGGGCGGAGATCTTCTCGCTTTGCCTTAGGGCGTGTCGAAAAAGCTGTTATGATTATTTACCAGCCAATCAGCATTCCAGAAAGAAACAAAGGATTGAACTTCAGTATTACAGTTATAGTAATACGGAAGGGGTTTGCGAATGACGAATGACTCGAGGATAACTTTACTGCGATACTGCATACCCATGTAATTCATCCCATCATCCATTGATCAATTATCAATTAATTCATTCATTCATTCATTCATTCACTCATTCATTCTAGTACATCCCGCATGCTCGATTATCATTTCTGGGCCAGGTACAAACTGACCAATGGGCAGACGCGTCATCCCGACACTGTGGTTGTTTTCGCTTGAGTCCACTTCGGGTTTAGACCTATTTATTAGCTTGTGATTGCAGCCCAGTACCGCGGGGGCGCACCACCTGAAATAAGAAGCCTTCCAACCAACCATTATACCGTTTTGTTCTTCCAATCCAAGCTCATTACCACGACTCCACATCTCCAACTTCAAGCTTCTTCCTGAGTAACAGCTACATAGCAATTCCTAAACACTTCACAAACACACCTCAACATGACTGGACGTAAGTACCTCGGCCTCTACTTCGACGCGTCTTGATACCAGTACAATAACATACTAATGCTGTTACAGGTGGAAAGGGCGGAAAGGGTCTCGGAAAGGGAGGAGCAAAGCGACACCGCAAGATTCTCAGGTTTGTTATGATACTTGTCTCCCTTCATTTGACTGTGTTAAAAATTTCACAGAGACAACATCCAAGGTATTACCAAGCCTGCCATCAGACGTCTTGCTCGTCGTGGTGGTGTCAAACGTATCTCAGCTAGTAAGATTCCCTCCTTGGTGTTCGGGTTTCTTGTACTGATTCGATCCCAGTGATCTACGAGGAGACCCGGGGTGTTCTCAAGACCTTTCTTGAGGGTGTGATCCGTGATGCTGTGACTTATACAGAACATGCTAAGAGAAAGACGGTTACTTCCCTCGATGTCGTCTACGCATTGAAGAGACAGGGTCGCACTCTCTATGGTTTCGGTGGTTAGGTGGTTACGGCTGTTACGAATTTCTTGGGCTGGGAGAGGGAACTGTATTATGGGGGCCGGATAGTCACACAGGCGTTCAGGGTTTAGCTGTATGGAATGCAAATTTTTAAGACCTTAATATTCAAATCTGCCTTTTCGATTTCGCTCTTTTATAGTCTCGTATTTCGCGGAAGCATTTACTAGGGGGTACCTAAATGGACATACGGGAATTAGCTAACTCTATATACGCTAACCAGGCGTGTGTCACGGTTCAGCTTAGTCATAGGGGGTTCTTGGCTCGGTAGCTATGCTATATAAAGAAGCTAAGCACTCGATAAGGATAAGTCACGTGATATTAGAGCCTTCTGGATCTTATAAGATCCAGGGACTATAAAGCCTTAGATCTTAAAGATCTAGGATCTAGGAGCTTTAGGATCGAAAGATTTATATAAGAGAAGTTTTTATATAAGATTAGTATATCTGCTATTAGTTTAAGAGTTTCGTATTTAAATTATATTTTGATAATAACTTATATTTATCAATAACGTCTTTAATTACGAACCGAAGAACTTATTTATGACTTTATTTTATAACTAATACTAACTAGCGGACTTAATTACGTCGTATAATTATAACGCTAGGTTATAATAAGAGTAGAACGCTAGGGGGCCTCTAGGAGGCAGTCTAGTATCAGACTAGGGCAAGTATTAGTATGATTTACTATAAGGGTTGATTACATATGTAATAATACGTATATATACAAATATATCCTTTCGTATAGGTCAAATTATATTTAGTTCTTTTTTTTTTTTTTTTTTTTCCTTTTAA
>QYAL01000118.1:0-62807 GCA_003988805.1 Ploettnerulaceae sp. D365
TCACTAATTTTGCCTAGGCAATTTAGTAGGGAGATAACTCTATAAGCTTTTGGTATTGAATAGTCAGGTTTCCCTGGCTTTTTTAATATAGCTCCAGTATTGGCTTCTCTGTGCAGCCATGCTGCCGAGCCTCAGGGCCAAGAACCTTCATGACTAAGCCGAATCGTGACAAATAATAATTCTATTATAATTTATAAAGCTGTAACTTAGAGACTTTTATATAATAGAGTGCTGAGTAATATCATATTACACGTATTACACTTTATATTCTAATAATTTGAAAACGTTTGATTTTACTTAAGTTTAAAGTTTTATTTTTCTTATATTTTTAATAAAAAGTAACTAAAGTCTATCGAATTATAAAAATATTATCTTTTTTATTTATTTCGATTTATAAATAATTATTAAGCTTATTATATAAGATATTTTGCCGAATTATATTATTAATAATATAAGTTAGTTCTTTTTTAATATCTTAGATCTTTATTAGTTCTTTTTTTAATTAAGAAATAATCTTTATTAAAGTTTCTGATTTAAGAGTTTTTATATAATTATAATTATCTTTAATAATAAAAATTATAATATTTATTTAGATATTTATTTTAGAAATAATTATAATTAGACTTATAACTTTCTTAAATAAGTATTTAATTAACTTATTAAATAAGAATATTTTAGAATTAGTTATTTTCGAAAAATATATATTTAGGTTTTAATATATTATCGAATTATAATAAATTATCGCTTTTTATAAAATAAAAGATTAAAATATAAAGATTAGAATATAAAAATTAAAATATACAGATTCAAAAAATAAAATATTATAATTTAAAACTTTTATTAATTTTTTTTAAAAAAGATAATAAATATATATAAATATTATATAAGCGCTAAGTTTTTAAGCAAGCCGTAGCCCTAAAGGATCAGAATCGGACCCTTATTATATAAGAACCGGAGGCTTCCTACGCCTATCCTATACGCCTACTCCATGCCCCTGATACTTTTTCACGTAATATCATATATAAACGTTTTAACCGAGTATATCATACGGGTGCGACACGTTATCATATATATATTTCAGTTGTTTATGATTTTGTATTATTTTGGATTTATGCTCATCTATACTAATATACTCGCTTTCCTATTATACTTGCCTTTATCGACTATAAGTCAGAGTGCGTAGCATCGCAGTAACTAACCGACTATCAATGAACCCAGGAACCATAATCCTGAGCGGGTACGTGCCGCATCCAGAAATAAGGATAAGTGGTGCCGAAGCTTCTAAGACGCGATTATACGATTCGTCTTCTCCGATAGAGACTCATTTATATCGTTAGGATAACAACTTCTTATTTAGCAATATTGCTCTCCTGACTACGGCCTGACTACTTGGATGCACGCTCGTCGGCAAGTAACCTCGAGAGCTTCTGTAGAGAGGACTCCTCCACATCAAGTTCTACGATCTCCTCCTCGACTCCCTCTACCACTTCGGGATCTAGCTCAGCCAAGTCACCAAGAGATGGATGAGGGCGCAGCTCAGAGGCGCTAATTCGAGGAGACTCCTTAGGCGTATGGCAATCGTTGGATCCGCTGGTAGGGCCAGCACGAACATGGTCGGCACTACATAGACCAGTGCCTTCAGGTTTGTGAAGTGTATCCGTGAAGTGCCAATTTCGGCTAGGCGAGCTGAAGTTATGAGTTTGTCTGGCAGAATCTTGCGGGTCGGTAAGTCCATCCAGGACAGCTTGGGGGACCACGTCCTCTACACCAGTGCCCATTTTCATATAATCAGGAAGTGGTGAACCGGGTAAGTCGAACTCAGCATCCAGAACCACATTGTCAGATCTGCCTATGGTGAGAGTATGTTCGCTTGTTATAACCTTAGCATCATCGTAATCTCGCTCATCTACGTGATCTTCCGAGTCGGAAATTTGATGAAATAGGTCAAGCTCTTCGCCACGGTGAATTAACACACCATCCTCGCGAGTGATATAGTCTTCTTCGGCTGCTCCAGCACCACCTCCACGCTTGCGCGATTGGCCCGGCTCCTTGAGAACCAAGTTGGCCAGTCCAAGCTCCTCGAGCTCTTCCGAGGTATCGATACCGGTGGCAATACGACCCAGCTCCTTCTCGAAAAGCCATGGGAATGAGATGAGTGGCATATTCTTTGGTTCCATCTTCCGCATAGGGACCGTACGGCCACCAACTTCTCTAGTCGTACGACACTCAGCAAGAGCAATATCGAGCTCTTCCTTGGTAATCTTGTACATAGCAGCGACGAAGGGACCAAGAACGGCGAACTCTTTGCTTCCGGCTTTGTTAATGCATTCAAGTCGGAACTGATCCTTTAGAGCATCAGAAATCCGAGATATCTCTTCTTGAAGCTTGTAGTCGTTTCCAAAGCGTGCACGAGACAATACGAATGTAGACCAGATCTCGAACTCCGTTTGAATTTCTTGCTGAGCCATGAGTCGCTTCATAGCCGTGTCATATTGAGACTTTATTTGCCTAACTGTCTTCATAATAGCATCGTCTAGAGCATACGCATTTAGAATACGTTTATCGAAGGGTGCTTTGTACTGCGGTACAAAGTTAACGGTTTCGACTTTGTCGTAGAGCTGACCTAGGATCTTATTGGAGTGATACTGTGCACTCTTGGGCTTGAACTTCTTCTCCATGAAATGGGGCCACCGACGGGGGTTCAATTTCGGAGGCATCTGAGCAGGCTCTCCAGTCTTTACATAGTCGACGGCCTTAGAGTGTAGAGCAGCCAGCTCAAGACCTTAGTGACGTTAATTCTCGAATGGGCCCAGTATATGGGAAAGGTTACTCACATGAAGAACTCTTAACACTGCCATCCTGAAGATCGGATTGAGCTAGGTGGGCAAGAGCAATAGTAGGAAGCGAGTTATTTTTCATAAAGCGAACGAAGAATTTTGTCAAGTCGGAGATCTCAACTGGTCGGTTATGATGCTGAGGGTTCGGCGGAGAGTAGTTCATTGGAGAACAATTCCACTCTGGAGGTCGCAAGTCATTGTCCCATATCACAAAGTAGTCATCGCCGTCAAGATCACCGCCTGAGCACATGCTAGGAACATCGCGGTCTCCATGAATAGGGAATACGACGACATCTCTTAGGTGATGAAGAGCTCGAACGTTGACAGCCTGAACAACACGGAGGTCGCCCGGATGTAGAGAAGGATTGCGGCCCACCAGGCAGATACCTTCAATGGCGTTGTAATGATTGGGATTTGCCTTGTCTGGCACCTGGAGGAAAATCTGAGGAAGTTCTTCTTCAGTACATTGTTCGCCTTGAATTGCAGTTGGATTAGTATATCCTCTGAGCGTTCCAGTCTCGTCGACACAACCGAGAACAAAGGCACCATTCTCAACAATAATCTTTGCCTTTTCCTTCAAGAGCTTGATTGACCAAGATCTCCATAGATGAAGAAGCGAAAGCACAAAAGGATCTTGCCCAGACATAAAACCATTTCTAATCATCGTGGCAATATTAATTGTCATCTGGTTGTCATCGATATATCTTAGTAGCAAGCTGACAGCTAGATCGTCATTACTCATTGCGGATTGGTAATGAGCAAGCTGATCTGTGAGCATGCCCAAGAAGATGTTATCAGGAACTCCTAGAGCTGACAAGATAGTGATGGTCTGTCTGTTCAGTGTGGCCATGGAGAAGCGAGCACATCGGATAATTTCAAGGCCGTTATAAGTAGCAGTGAACTTTTGTTGACTCTTTCGAATATGAACCTCCTTCTCCTTTGCATCTGGCCATACAACGAGGATGCCCTTGCAGCCACCAAGTCGGAATTGAAACGCTGATGGGGCTGTGTTGGATCGAAGGCCAAGCTCCGCAGCTATCATTTGAGCGAGGAACGGGCTGATCTTACCTACACCATCTGTAAAGCAGTGATCGTTATTCTCAACGTCAGCAATCTTAACGATATCAGGCTTTGAAAGACCCTTGATAGCTCGAGTGGTTGAAAAACACTGGCCAAGTCTCGCCGCATATTTGGCAACGATTGGGATGTGAGAGAAGTTGCCCATCCAACTTCGAATGTCATCACATGATAGATGTTCAGTTCGACAGAAAAAGTAGGCACCATTTTCTCGGAATTGGGAGTTACCGAAAGCCAGAAACTCGTAGTGACGATCCCCAATCTGAATACCATTGTAGAGTGTCCTATAAACACGAGTGAAGAGCTCATCGTTCATTTGACAGTCTGCAGAGGAATTGATTCGGCCCTATAATTGTCAAGTATGACCTCGGAATATGCACGCAGAACTTACCTCAGCTAGCTCATCAGTAAATTGAACGCGAAGAAACCGACCATCTCGATCCTCTCTGGCATAATGTCTGAGCACTCTATTTGTTGTTTCAACTGTAGGGGAGCTGAAATACATGGTGGACGGTGTGATTGTGGCCTTTCGAGAATAGGAACAATAGTGGGGAATTCCCGTCTTGGCATTGAATGATAATGCCTCCTTGTCCTCGAAGATGGACAGCGGCTCATATATTCGCTTGTCCTGGCCGGCAACATACTCCAGAATGTTTCTTGCTTTAGTAGGGTCTTGAGCAGCAACTTCAGCGAGCTTCTCGACAAAGTGTCTGCTGACATTGTATTCATTGATGATCTCACGAGAAATGCAAACTTCTAATTGGTAACGAACTTCAAATGGAAGAGCGGAAGTGTTCCTATCACCTTGTAGATACAGAAGATCTGCAGAAAGAAGTTCGGACTTTGGTAAATCGATTAAGGACCAGAGGTCAGCTGAACGAGGTCGGACCTGGCGAAAATGGTCAACGGTGACGACTTCAATGTTGAAATCTTGGAGAGCATTCTTAATATCTTCAAAGGAGACGCCATGGTTGCTCGAATGTTCAAATTTGAAGAGATAAGTTGTCCAGCGACCTGTTTGTTCAGCGCAAGTCTAATAGAGTGGCGAATAGACCTACCAATATCAATGACAGGTTGGTCCTTGTGAAGAGTGATGATTTTACGCTGGAGGCGATATGGATCATAAACAATATCGGTCTGTCGGTACCAAGTACGCCATTCATTCCATGTCTGGGCCTGATCCGAATGGCCAGCTGTGGGGTTTTCTTTCTTTCGGAAGTATCGCGGGGGGGAGTCTACTGATATGATCAACGCGAATGCATTAGAATCTAGTTCCATTCGGTGGATAACTGTCAGCTGACTGAAGGGGATTTGAAACATGTACTTGCTCGCTCGGTCGAAGTTCATGGGATACTGTGGATCCTGAAATATGGCGGTGAAGTTGGCCACAATTCGGTTTCTGACTAGATCGACCAGCAAAGAGGTATCGTGTTGGATATTCCGTTCCGGGATAATAGAATGCAAAGGCATCATAGACTCGGGATCGGTCTTGATGCCGAATTGAATAGCCGAAGCTTTGAGTTTCATTCTTGCTTGGTATGATTTCCACTTCTTGATAGGGCTCTGTATTCTGAGTGGCCCTTCTTGATTGGGATGATCCTCTAGGGAAATTCTAACTGTAGCTTGCCTAGAGGTATCTTCTGAAGTGATGACATAGGTCCCAGAGGACCAGAAGGATAATTGTGGCGGTGGTGAGAATCGAATTCTAGCCATAGCCACGCCATTTCGTTGTCCATCAAAGATGTCAATGAAATAAATAGTGCCTTTATTATTAAAAATTCTCCATAGATCGTAGGTTGTTACCCAGGAAGGCACACCAAAGAGCTTGATTGATATTTCATCCCACTTCTTCCATGGGCTATCTTGCCTCAGAATTGGCATCTGAGGATATGGACTTCGTCCAGATCGTGGCTTTGATTTAATAGCGCGATCATTTGGAGAGCCAATGCGGTTGACCATCTTGGAGTCGTCAAAGTCCCGCTTGCTGTGTAGGTTTCAAAAGCAGAGGAGGGTATGAGCTATCTCCAACGCTTCGACTATAGATGAAGCCGTCTTAACAAGGACAGAAAGGGGACTTATCTCGAAACTGAGCGATCGGAGAGGTCATTCGTACCGTTCGATAATGTGGTCAGGTATTTGAGGAGTTCGATTTAGAAGAGCTGATCGAAATCGACGATGGCTGTAAAACAGCAGGCGCTGCGCATGCCAAACCTTTAGTTTCAGCACAGTGGCAGACCTGGTAGTAGAGACCGTCAGTGTTTGAAGTTATTGGAAGGAGTGGTGGAGTACGTGCTTGCAGGATTGGGATGTGGTAGAATAGAAGGGCAAGACGAAGGGAGGTAGCTTATTAGGACTTCGACAGATCGAGGGCAATTGATTGATTGCTGCTGTGAATCTGAGTGGGAACGAGTGGGAGGAAGCGTCGGATGTTTGCAAGAGACGGGATTGAAGGTGAAAATGGAAGCGCAGGATCTTTAGCAAACAGTCATTCATGTATGCATATTCCCTTCCTGTACGGATGTAATACGTGTTGGGTTTTGAGATGGAAATAGAAAGGAAACAATAGGAAACAAGAGAAAAGAGATAGAGAGATGTGAGACCTCTTGATGGGATGACTGTGAGTTGTAAGTTGTGCGTTGGGGTATTTGTTTGTGTTTGGTGCTTCAGAGAGAGGAGGTTGGACAGACGTGGACCGCGTTTAGTGTTAATATATTTTTTCTTTTAGGAAGGCGGTCTGGGGGATGATCATACAATTACATTACAGTATAACACGTGCATGGCTGTCGGGCCTCCATGTCTCCTTTCCTATCATGTGTGTCATCCTAGCCGAACTCTCATCTATGTTTATGTACCTACTTTTGTATACAATTTCTGCTATACTACCCCAGGGCCATTTATAATTTATATCATCAATCCACCGTCCCCCACGGCTAAATCCCATCAGCTTTGTTTCTCCTTACCCTCCTTGGCCTGGTCTTGATCTCGGTCCTGATCTCCCTCGACTGATTTATTATCCTTAGTTCTTGGTTTAGACTACTGTCGGACGCCCCCTCAACACTACCTCTATTGGGGCATCATCATATGCATTCTCGCGATAGCAGACCGACTTTTCAACCTCTTTCTTCCCATTGGTAAAGCAAAGTCAAAATGCGGCCACGGATGCAAGTATCCCAAGTGAGACAGGAGGCATTTGGGTGTTGTAGTACTATACTGCCCACTACCTGTAGGTATAAGGACCGACCTGGGAGGAACATCATGCCAATTTTTTTTCTTCTTTTTCCTTTTTGCAAAGCCAGGTGGTCAATCATCTGTATAGCGCAAGTCAAGGAGCGTGCCCTGATGGACCACGCCTCTTGAGCTATAGCACATGTGCTCATATAATAACCTTTGATGCTATCTAGTGTCATGAAACAGATCACTACATGTTTTACCGTATATCAGAACAATCAGGTACATTCCTAGATGACGATATGAACGAGATACAAGTAGGTAAATGATGATGCTAGGATTAGGTACTGAAGAAGAGGAAGAGAAAGAGAAAAATACTAGGGGGTTTTGTTTAAAGATCCCCTATCCAGCCCCAAATGTAATTCGCCTGATCAATGCTACTCATCCACGAGGAGGAGGACTCTAGCTTGACTGATTACGACCAGGCAGAAGAAATGCAGCTCCCCTTTCGTGCCTGGAAAAGGCCTCAACCCAGCAAGCTTCTAGAAAAATGAAGCCTGGTCAATCTTGTGTGCGGATTCATCTTTGATAAGTTTATCTCTTATTGCAAAAAGGATTAGTCGGTTATATGGGAAGATCCACGATCTTTCCCGGATTCATGATCCAATACGGGTCAAGAGCTTGTTTTATGCTTTTCATCACCCCAAGTGTATCTTTCCCAACCTCTATCAGTAGGGCCTCCTTCTTCCCAATCCCGATACCGTGTTCTCCCTGCTCAAAAATTAGCTTCTGTCCAGATCACTCCACATCGATATCTTACTGTGCAAGTCCCCTCCATATCAAGAGCTCGCTTCACCATATTCTTCACACATTGCTCTACTTTCTCTTTCTCACCGGGTACCCTGCTGTTATACATGATACTCTCATGGAAGTTACCATCACCAATATGCCCCAGGATGCTAGCAAACAGCCCCAAGTCATCCATCTCCTTCTTGCTAATCTCAATAATATCGGCAAGTCTGGAAAATGGCACCGCAACATCGGTAGACCATACTTCGCTTCCTTCTTTTCTCAGGGCGAGCATACTCCAGAGACTCTCCTTCCTCGCGGACCAGAGCAACTTCTGCTCTTTAGCATCCTTGGCGAATTCAAAATCTCCACCTTGGTGGACCTTGGCGATTGCGGAAACCATCGAGATATTTTCCTTGACAGAGGCTTTCGTTCCGCTAAACTTGAAGAACAGCGTTGGAAGTTCCTTCCACTTGCGAGGTGCGGTAGAGCCAGATAGGTTGACGACACGCATCTGAACTTCATCCATGATCTCCATAGCGGCGACCTGAATACCGGCCCTCATCACACTCGCAGCAGCAGCAGCAGCATCCCGGATCGACGGAAACGTGACGACAGCAACGGAGAACTCTTGGGGTACAACAGCCAGCTTTAGCGTGATTTCTGTCACCAGTCCCAAAGTCCCTTCGCTTCCTACGAACAACGAGTTGAGGTTATACCCCGCCGAAGTTTTTCTCGGCCTCCTCTTGGTCTTAATGATTGTCCCATCCGAAAGCACAACCGTGAGGTTGATGACCCAGTCTTTCATAGTCCCATACCGCACCGCATTTGTCCCGGAGCAGTTCGTTCCCACCATCCCCCCAATCTTCGCGCTTGGCCCCGGATCAACAGGGAAGAACAAGCCCGATTGTCTCCTCGCCAAATCTTCATTCAATTCCATCCAACTCACACTTGGCTGTACCACGATATCCATATCTTCCTCATGGAACTGCAGGATCTGGTCCATGTAGGCAAAGTCCACGCTGATGCCTCCAAAGGGGGCAGAGAAGTTTCCTTCCAGGGACGAGCCGCCAGAGAATGGAATGATAGGGATGCGGTATTTGGAGCAGATCTTGGCGATTCTGGAAACCTCGGCAGTATCTTTTGGATATGCGACGGCGACTGGGAGGCCATCGATGTTGCTAGAGGACCACTCGGAGTAACCATGGAGTTTGAGGTCTTCAAGGTCAGTGGAGATAGTATCCTCGTCGCCGGTTGCTTGGCGAATCTCTTTGATTGCCTATGTAGATGTGTCAGTGCTGGGTAAGAAGGATGGGGAAGAAACGCCAGGTCCTCCTGTAGCCTGTAAGTATCTCCATCGCTGAAGAGAGTTGGTTGGGTTTCTTTCAAATCGAGACTGGAACGGCCATGTAGCTTCCCAACCTTCATCCAAATTCTACAATGAGAATAGCACTTACAGCTTCCATGTCACCCACAGCCGCATACTTTGGCCTAACAAACCTCCCCAAATGTCCATACGCCCTCTCCCTCTCTCTCCTCTCCTCGCCCCTCCATTCCACCAACAAGCCTGCACCTAGAGCCGAGGCAAGCATCAGCGTCAGGACACTGAGGTCAGCCCATCTCCTCTTCCCAACTCCAGCTTTGACCACTGGTTCCTGTTTCTGCTCCTGCTCCTGCTTCTGACCCAAACCTGTGCTCCTGGAGCTATTCCATCTCACAGCTGTCCCTTGGGGAACGTGTGGTGGTGCGTTTGTGCGGGAATATATTAATGGGACCGCCGCTGATGGCGACAATCGCGGGGTCGTCCTCCAACTTGAAGCGAGCAAAATCCATCTCCGACTTCCACTCCCACTCCTCAGGACGCACTTCGCCGACCCTGAGCAGAACGACATGATGATCCTTTTCCTTGTGTTTCTATCTTCTCACCTCATCTCTACTCTATAGTATCTGTGAGGGAAAGAAGATTACTGTACTTCTGCTGCTTCAGTTTGGAGGGGGTACTGTACTGTACATGTACTGTAATATGCATCCCATGTCCTGCATCACTCGGAACACGCACAAATCACCTGCACTCGGCCAGTCCTTGAATCAGTGTACAAGGTACTTCGGTTTTCGTAACTTCGTAACTTCGTAAGTGGGGGGTCAATCGAGAGTACAGTAAAAATAAAACAAAAAAAACAAAAAAAAACTGGAAGCTATTAACACTGCGGTGGTACTACTGAATGTAACCTGCCTGCACCTGCAACTGCGCCTAGACCGCAAATCCTGCAAGCCTCAACGACTCTTGCATCGATCTTAGATGCATCTACATGTATCTGTCACTTTTACGAAGTACAGTACAATGCCAGAACTTGCGTCACTTCTGGTACACCTTGTTCCACATGGTGACAGAGGTTACTCACTTTTTCCACCTACTAATTATATGATACATGTTACTACCTATCTTATGAAAGGCACACGACGTCTCAATCCCAACTCGTAGAACATATTGCAAAACCCCACCTCACCAACCAAAGATGAAGCCTCCCTTCAGCTTTTTTCTTGACCTCATACAATCCCTTTGAAACAATACTTCACTACTTTGTACAAGCAAACTCTCCACCGCCTCTTGCTCAGCATCAGCATCATCATCATCATCATCCTCCTCATCCTGACATCAGCAGATCGCCGCGTGATGGAAAAACTGCTCGGCGAGATGCATGCAAATGCAGGGACATGACGCCCTCACAAGACTTGGGTCACAGGACTGGGCATGGGGGTATCAAGATGTCATATACGTTAACAGTCCACGTGCGAAGACGATTCTGAGTATCCCATCGGTGGGGGTCAAGTCCACAGAGATGCAGATAGATTATCATTCCACCGAGTACTGTACGGGACAGGCCGCAGAAAAGATCATGGTGAAAAATAGGACTTGGATGGGCTTTTACATTGTTTGGTATTGGCAGCTCTCACTATGCTTTTGCTAGCTAGCTACCCATCTGCACTTTTCCCATGCGCAAATGACAGGCCCAAAATACTCCATCCCAGAACCATCATTAATTCAAAGCACGCGAAGACAAAACACAGGACGTTTAGTTTCCGGCAATGGCGTGCGCACGTCTGCGATCTCTCTCCTCAGCAATAGAAAGCTTGACACCCTTGCCCTTTGGCAAAGAAATCCATGGCTTCTCGGAACCAATGACGAAGACGTTGTTCTCACGAGTAGCGAAAGAGTTGTCTATGGCATCCTTGATGTGCACAATATTGAACCCTCCATCGTGACGCTCGCGGTGGGTGATGACACCAACACGGCCCATGTTACGACCACCAGTAGCCATAGCGATGACACCAGTATCGAACTTGATGAACTCTGTGATCTTGCCAGTAGCCAAATCGATCTTGACAGTGTCATTGACCTTAATGGCTGGATCAGGGTAGCGGATACTATTCACAAAGTTTCGTCAGCATTACTGGAGTAGATTGTGTACCAACCGTTGGTATAGCCCCAATCAATTGTTCTATATCGACCAAAGCTTGGACCAACGGCTGAATGATGTCTGACAGAACTTACGTTCGTGCATCGTGCGTGACCAAGAATGGGATTCCGCCCTTGCCCAACTGAACGCGCTTGACCTTGCCAAGCTTGTATTCGGCCTCCTCGGCTTGGATTCGATGAACGGTGAAGCGACCCTTGGTATCGTAGACAAGACGGAAGTGCTCGCCAGTCTTCTCGATGCTGATGACATCCATAAAGCCTGCTGGGTAGGTGGCGTCGGTCCGGACCTTGCCATCAACCTTGATCAAGCGTTGCATAACAATGGCCTTGGTCTCGCGCGAGTTGAGGGCATACTTTAGACGATTTCGGATGAAGACGATCAAGGGCATACAGTCGCGGAGCTTGTGAGGACCGGGCGAAGGACGAGGAGCGTAGGCACCAGATAATTTGTCGAGGAGCCAGTGCGATGGCGCGCTCAAGCGCTTTTGGTGCTTCTTGCTGTAGGAGAAAAAGCATTAGCACTGTATTCAAAGGAAATATCATAAAGCTCGCCTCATCGCATTTTGTATGCTAATCGAGAATATCTGGGTCGCAAATTATGCGACAATTCAAAAGCTCTACTAATCGGCGAAGCCTGGAAACTCCTGCGTGGGAAATGGGATGCGAATCGTGATAAACTTACAGTCCTTTACCCATGATTATCGATTCGTGGCGGTAATGGGATTATTGTCGAGGGTGGTCGTGGTCGGAATGAAGAACTTGTAAAACTTTTGGAATAGATGTGTGCGAGCTTGAGCGGCCCACTCGCGTAATTCCTAACGCTAGTCAATATATAGGATAGCGTCAAGTAATGGAAACTCAATGCTAGCCTTACCTAATCACCTCCGATGATGATCTTTCCTCGACAGTTCAATAACTCCATTCCGTGTGGGCGGTTCTCAACCATAGGGGTCTAAGTCTGCCCAGAAAGTGACACATGATGCCTTTTATTCTTGGGATCGAGATTCCGTGTTTTGGAAGTGGTTAGTTAGGTAAAATTCCATGGAGAGTATAGTACCAGTAAAAATCAGTATGAAATGGAAGTGATACTCCAATGAGCTCCTATGTTTTAATCTTGGCCACTAATCTTTAACAACTCGTTTCGTTTCATTTCTTCCATACAGCTCGCCTGATAGTACAGAACTATTACGGATCAAGTATAAGTCGACTGCAGAAGAGGGTTTTGGGACGAACGTATCTAAGGCGGATCACGGGATTATCAAGGTACGAGAGTATGGTCCCCCCCCAGAATGATTGTCCTGCGCCATTTTCCCTCTCTAACTTCAAACATAAGCATTACTTGCCGGTTTGTATATCAAGCTATACACATGAGTGTACAGTGCAGTACTACAGTATAATGATTCACCGAGCCCCGCAGCCAAATAAGACAAGGAGATGAATGGATGATCTTGGAAAGGCTATGACTACTAGGTCAAAATGAAGAGGCTGATTCATTGCGCGGGGAAGGAATAAATTTGTTTGTAAGACGGAAGTTCCCAGCGAGATCACATATAAACTCTAGAGATATGGGCCACCTCCCACCTCCCACATATCTAACATTTTATAACGGACATTGCTTGGATAGGGCGGCTTTCAACCCAAGCGGAAGAGCGGGATTGCCTCTCGTCAAACCTAATATTTTACATCTTTGTTCATCTCCCAGTGCGGATGCGGTCCACATCTGCTCTTCACCAAGTTTCAACTTAGTATTGACTAGCAGCCTGCTGGCATGCCTTCAACTGCTCCAAATACCAGCCACAGATCTGCATATTGCCCTGGTTCTCATCTAAGCACTTAGTAAACTGCTTAGCATCGACCTCACAGCTCTTCTGGCCCCAATTGCTCTGCGAAGCATCGTTCCCTTGAGTGGCGACAGCTGATTGCTGTGGTTGCTCGGCCGCTGGTTGAGAGGAACCACCTCCGAAAAATCCGCCGATTGCGTGCCCGATTGAGGAACCTACTGCTACACCTCTGTATCTCCTTGTGAGAATTTCATCTCTGGAAGATTGGGGAACTTGGGAACGTACGCAGCTGTGCTAGCCATTTGTCCAAATAGACCCGGGCCTTGAGAACCTTGCTGAGCTTGAGGAGCAGCTGCCGGTGGGTGTGGTTGTTGTGCTGCTGGAGGGTATGCTGCGGTAGTGGCAGGCCGGGTTTGTTGGGGTGCAACTTGTCTTTGGGGAGGAGTTGGGCGAGAGGGAGCGCGTCCGCCACCAGATCTAGATTGACGAGGCATGATAGGATGGCTTGGAAATGAAAGACAGTGAGTCGTTGTGAAGTGGGTGAAATTGAAGTGTTAAAGTAGAGATTGACTAACATTGTAACAACGTCCTCGGCTCCAGGTAAACTTTTTAGCGTGCGGGAAATTGATTGGTTGAGAGGAGGCGAATATCAAATCCTCAGGCAGTAAGTAGTTGACTAAGGGGCAATTGCTAAGTTTTAAAATAAAAGTATTGCACAATTCTCCAATGGCTGGCCAAAATTAGGAATGACTAAATCATAATTTGAACCCCAATATGTTTCACTATTTTGTTGCTGATTTTGTTACTGAAGAGGTTGCCATCCTGCATCTTGCTCACTTGGATATACTATACCATGAACTCCTAGAAAATGCCAACGACTGTATTGTCTCAACGCCAAAGTACCCTTACCACAAACCATCTATTGTTAATGCCATGCTATTCGGATGCATTTCCAGGCCATGGAACACCATGTGCTACCATACAAAACGTCAAACAGCTTTCTCACTCGATGGTTTTCCTTTCGACCTTTTTTCTACCTTTACTTTTTGTCTTGTCCTCTTATCCGCTCTTTTGGATCGCCTTTCGCTCTTCTTCTTCGAAATAACAACCGGCGTCGAAGTGCCAGATCTTGATTTCGACTCTGACTTCATTTGATTTTGTTTCTTCTTCTTGGGAGCCAGAGCCTTCACGACGGTTTCTGTGCCATCTGCAGAAGTCTCAAAACTCGAGTCAGAGTCGGAAGAGTACGAATCCTGATCAGCTGCTATTTCCATACCGCCAGCCTTCATCATCTCAACATCCTTAGGAGCTCCGCCAAACTTAAGGTGTGCTTTAGCCTTCTCCTTTGCTATTTGCTCCGCTCTCACAAGATCGTACTTGTTGTTACCAGCCTGCAAAAGTTAGCAAAAGCAGGGGATATAAACAGTGACCAGAAATTAGACGATCTATCCAGTTTGTGATCCACTCACTAATCCAGCTTTGATAAACCTAGCTGCCGCAGCCTTATCTACTACCATGACCCTCTCCACTGGGGTTTCAACAGCTTTGATCTTATCAAAGTATTGTTTGACACGAGTAAGCTCTTTGAAGACAGGATGTTCGCGCGCCTTGATGCCATTGAGTCGCAAGTATGCTACATAAACAATCAGTTTCATACGGCGATATGGGAGAGAAGGTCTTACAGAACAGCATGGACTCAATGGCATAGGTGACTAGAACATAGAGCTTGGCTTTATCTAGTAATGGTAGCCTCGATGCGGTATCTGACAGCGCTGCTTTCAATAGAGGCTCTAAAGCCCCCTCAAGGTCATCTATCTCGTCATCTAGAGCCTCTAAAAGAGACATAACCTTGGAAGAATCCATTTGACGCTATTGTAGAGTTTTGCGCGTCTTATGTAAAAGATGGGGAGGTTTGGTTGAGGCAGGTAGGTAAATGTAAATACATTTTTAGCGGGCCGACTGATTCTCCGCTTTATGCAAGGATGCTAACCTACAGGTGACAGGGTCGATGATCTTTAGATTTTTGTTTTACGAGACGAAAGAAAGAGATTAAGCACAACACATTTTCTCTCCTTTGCAACAACACCCCGTTTTGCCCAACCTTTCAACTTTACCTGTACCTGTACATTGCTCCTGTATATCTGGAATTGTTCAATCTCGATCACGGCTATCCCCCGTCGCCTCCGAAATCTCCTGTTCCTATATTCATCTTTCATCTGCCCTTTGCCTCTTACCTCATTGTCTGCATGTTTGCATAGAACCGACTCTGCTCCGATAAATATCTCACCAGCCAGCGAATTCCGGCTGGATTCACGTCTGCCATGAAACGATTCCAATAGCCCATCAAGAAACATTCATTCATCCTGTCTCTTCCAACTCGTGGCCGACCGCTGTTGCGGGTGTTTCGAAGGATACCTCGTAACGAGACATGGCATTACGATAACACAGGCATGGGCAGGGTGCCCAGGCGCTGCCTCTGCTCGCAGAATGGAAGTTATTGGTGGCCGAGGAGGAAGTGGGAGAGAGGAAGACATTGTATGATTTTAAATGCGTTGGAAATGACAGAGGATGTGCTTTGGAAGCAGAGAAATCAAGCGGTAGGAATACGAGCTTACGGATCGAAGGCGCAATCAGTTGAGAAGAGCCTGTCTTTGGCTACAACGTTACAGAAGCAGATTGGCAAACGCATATTACCAGGGGCTGTCTTGATTCCAGGGTCGACGAACGCAGATGCGGAAAATGGGTTGGAGGCGCATGCCCGAGATGTTGAGAGGGTAGAGAAGAGTGGAATCGAGTATGTCAAGGCAGAGGACATGAAAGGCACAACTACACATAACCTTTTACAAGTGGAAAATGAACAGTTTGGGGGCCTCGATGACGACGGGACACCGCCTATGAATCCGCATGACTCCTCAGCAGGAACCATCGAGCCATTCCATCCGGATTTATATGAGTTCATGGTACCCTGGTCCCCATGGAGAAAAGCAATAGTACAAGACAAAGCAATGCGCCCAGCTGGCACAACTAGGGCGGACCTCGAAGTTCGGAACAACTGGCAGGACTTCAGAGATCTCTCTGAGACTATGGACGACTGGCAAAGCTTTGCGGAATACGAGAAAGATGAAGTGCAGACACCTGAAGACCTGGAGCTGCTCAAGGCATTGAAAGACAGAAAATTTGATTCTGGAACTGGATATAGGCATTGGCGGACATATGTTGATTCCCTGGTGGATCTAGAAACCGAGAAAGTACCCCTCAACCGTACTATCCATATGCTGGGACTTGGGGCTTCTGGTAAATATATTGCTCACTCTATAGCAAGTCTCCCCTTCGCTCCACCAGTCACCCTGTTAATGCATCGCCCTCTTATGATGCAAAATTGGCATGATGAGGGAGCCGCAATCCATGTTATCAAAGGCAGCAAGATCGAAACCCAATCCAATTTCCACATAGAATCGTCAGCAGAGTTTACAAGAACGAATCGAGACCAACGATTTCCTGGATTTGGTCCAAGGCTTGAGTATACAGCAGAGCCGCCCAATTACCCAATCGATACACTGATCGTGACAACGGAAACTTACAGGACAGTCTCGGCATTGGAGGCAATCAAGCATCGCCTTCGTCATTCCTCGACCATATTATTTGTCAATGACGGTCTGGGTCTCGCCGAGAGAATCAACGAGAAAATCTTCCCCGACCCGTTCCAGCGTCCGACATACGTCTTAGGGAACATGACGCACGATTTAGAGTCAACAGAGCGGCAATTCACTCTGATCGAGAAGAGTCCAGGGCGATTGCAATGTTCTAAGCTCCCCCAGATATTTGTTAGCAGATCTGGAAGACAAAACCCAATTTTGAGACGAAAGGATTACAGCTGGACAGCGGCCGCGAGCCATCTCGTCGGAACGTTAGCTCGCACGCCTGGACTCAACACAGCCACCCTCGGTCACAAAACTTTCTACCGATCTCAGCTCCAAAATCTCGCTGCTGGTGCTATTATTGGACCATTATCCGTAGTCTTTGACTGCACTAATGACTACATCCTGTACAACTACAACGCCTCTCAGACCATGAAAATGCTTCTTTCGGAAATATCCAATGTCATATACCAGCTCCCAGAACTTCAATCACTGCCCAACATCCGGGATACATTTAATCCCAAGAAACTCGAGTCGATCATTGTGTCTAAAACTCTGAAGAGCGGGAAGAACTTGTCTGCGATGTTGAGAGCTATTAGAGCTGGCAATAGGACGGATATCGATTTTTATAACGGATACATCCAGAGAAGGGCTGGGGAGCTGGGGATCGATACTCCCCGGAACGAGATGATGCTGCATTTAGTAAGGGGGAAGAGCGCGGCGAAGAGTAGAGAGAGGAATAACTACATACCGTTCGAGGATATCTATTAGCGGTCGGAAGTGGTGTATGAGTCCGGGGACGAACCGAAGAAAGAGGATGATATTCTCTGTAATGTTATTTTGTACAGAACAATTGTTTGATTCGGGTAAGGCAGCGTGTGCATGAATGTGTATTTGTGGAGCAATGAATTAGCTTTTGTGCCACTCAATTATTATCGTGCTCTTGAAAATCCCATCAGCTGTACTACTTACTCCTCACAGCCCAACACGAAGTAGTAGAGGGCGCCTATCTATCAACCACAAACGGTGCTAATAGTGAATAAGTTTGGTCATGTCCTCGGCCTCGCTTAATATCCTTAGAGCCCCTTTCCGTCGAATCACCTTGACTACACGTCCGGTTGCAGAAATCGATTATTACATCAACTAATATGTTCACTAGTGCTGGTGCCGAGTCGCAAGAATCCTTTGTTCACTCAGCAGTCTTTCATGGACAGTACCAGGAATCATGGAGTTTATTAGCTGATTATCTTCGTCGATTCTTCGGACCATAGTCATTATACTAGTGCGCATTCACTGCCATTCAGCGACTGCCACAAGAACCACGTTTTTCTTCGGAAATTTCTTTGCGCTCTTTACATAAGATATCAACGTAGTACTATTGACCACATATTCAACACAAATCTAATTCCAATTTGGGTTTAGATTCGATTCAAATCATGGCAGACAGTTCAGAGTATAGACGACCTGCACCCAAGTTCAAAGCTATTAATGTTTACTCATCGGACGAGGAGGAGGAAGATGAGGAGGATGGGGATGAGGATGAGGCTAGAAAAGAGCAGCCCAGGCCTTTGCCGCCTTTGGCGACGCTTGACAGTGCGAAAGGGAAAGCTATCGAAGAAGGGGGTGCTTCTGAGGAAGGCCAGCCTGACGCATTGGAACGCTTGGACAAGGCAAGAGATAACAAAGACGAGATAGGTGGTATTCGGAAACATGAAGAAGACAGCATTAGAGATGAATCAGCCAAGAATCAGTATCCTGAATTTGATAATGCTGACGGCATAGCAGCACCATCTGACAGCTCGGATCCAGTCGCCGAAGAACAACCAACACGGGGTATCGAGCGCGCCGTCGTTAGATCAGGAAACCCTAGGACCTTCAACATCGTCCGTCTAATAGAAAACACTGATAAGAGAGGTAACAATATGAGCTCGACGATCCGGCTTAGAGCTCCATGGTTTATGGTAGACTTTGGTGATTTCCTCCTAGACCTAAGCACGGCCCGAGCAGAAATTGCCCAGGTGCGCAACTACTGGGGGCAAGAACGTTTCATTCCACGTCGGATGCTCCAAGATATCTACCAGCCGTGGGATATTCCTGCCAAAATTCGCATTACTGGCAATGGTGTACCGCTCCCATTGGGATTTTTAAAAAAGACGCTCACGGCTGACATGGCTGGTAGCACTGTGAGTTTTGAAGAGGGAGAGGCGGTCATGATAATGACAGATGATTTTGGGAATCCGCATCAAATGGTCGGAGTCACGGATTATGAGCGGCATGCAGGAGAATTTGACGTCTTTTCAATCGATAGGGGTATTGAGAGGCCTTGGGGAATTTTGGTAAGTGAGCTCGATTTGACTGCTGCGTGGACAAAGAAGAGCGCTCCGAAACAGTCAGTGAAAACGAAGAGAAAGAGGAAGAACGATTATGATGAGAACGACGATGCAGGTGGAGCCAATGTTAACGAGGCGTCGGTTAAAGACTGTAAAGTGCTGCTGAGCAAGTAAGAAGCCTATCTGAGCAGCCCCTCAAACAGCAAGAGGTGTAGAAGGTCGTCTGTAATCAGAATATCACTTGATGGAGGGTTTAAGTAGGCCGGACATGGTAATTAAGAGAGCAGTGGCCGTAGCAAGAGATCTAGGCTCCTGGACTTTTAAAGGTAGACAAGCATCCTGAGGATATGGTCTAGGATTGTCGTAAGACTGTATAGCAGAACTAGAGCTTAATATGGCTATCAACAGAAATGCTAGGCCGATGAGCTACTTTATAACTCGAGGAATCAAACAAGAAGATCGAATCATTTCCTTCCATCGTCTGCTTTAATCTGTACCAAGAATGAATATATCTGGCAGAGTTTGTAGTTACTCGGCCTCCAGTCTCAAGACCGAGTCACCGAAATGATTCAATAGCAGGGCCGCGGCCATTTCGAATGTCCATGTTTTCAACCTTCACAAGGTTGATGCTCTACTTAGATCACGGCATTAGCTAGTTTAGGAAGCAATTGTCTGGGGACCTATTATCAAGCTTATCACAGCCGACCTTATTAACATTGCCATTGTAGGCATTTTTTCAGTAATTCGCAAGATAGGCGTAGCAAAGCAGCCTGACCAAGAGTCTTCCCTGTGCATAAACAGATCATTTTAGATACATTACGAGTCTTATTCTTGACAAACGGCTGGCTTCAAAGCCATCCTACACTGTGAATGCAGCTAGCACAAAAAGTGGAAAATGAACTTGACGCATGAATGAGTACATGGATGTATGGCACGAGACGAATGATCATTCTAGTGATCAGTTCTCAGCTGTGAATGCAGGGCTATGCTTGAGCCTGACTGGTTGACAGAAGGAAACTTGAGTACAAGTAAGAGATTGTGGAAGACATTGAATAGGAAGAATACAGTACTTTGGACTAGGAGGATTGAGCGGGATTTCCCCGTTACTGAGACCATCTCACGCGGAGAATTCCCAGCTCCTCCATGCTTATTGAAAGTAATATTACTTTGCTCTACTGACTAAACTTGAGTGTGAAGTTTGACTACCAGAAGATGCGGTGTTTTGAAGATATTGATCATCGGTGGTATAGTAATACCCTGCCAATCTACTTCTTGTATCCCTAAATGACTTCCCAATGATAATAGTTGCGGAGGGCAATCTCATATCGGGATTGCGAAGAAGTCAACTAACACTATCAGTGTTGTGTTTGATAGGTACCAGGAGAACGATCTGGACGAAGAACAGATCTATGCAGGATTCCTTATCGAGGACGGTAATAAAGCGTGTGTATACATAGGAGAGAAAAACAATGTTGTGTATGAAAAAGGTGTGACCAATGCATTCATTCCAGAACAATAACGAAAGATTTATTCGCCATGATGATAATTTCAACCCATTTTCTAACGAGATGCTTTGCCACTTTTGTTCTACAGTATGCCAGGGATTCTAGGCAGAGTAGGAGGCTAGAGATCGGAGTTATACATTGAGATTAAACTGCCATGAGCAATGGCGAATTGTTCAGCGGCCAACTTTGGCGTAACATGATGGGTGCCCATCTTCCAACAATGAGTTTTGAAGCTCTGCCCCATGTAGCCTTTGCTGGCACATTGTCATTCATTTGCAATTCTCTTGAAGCTCACTTGATCCGTCACTATGGCCACCAATCGCTTCATGCACTGCGATACTATGCCTTCAGATGAAATGGGAGTGCGTGTCGCTAGGTTCCGATACATGCATTCAAAGCTGGTACATTTTCCAGCCGGAAACCAGTGCTATGATAGGAAATTCGGTCCAGTATAAGTACATGGCAAAGCCCGCATCTCCAGGAGGTGCCCCTATTATACGAGTGTCATCGTTCGTTTGTTCAGCGGTCATTTGATATTCCACCAAAATGATCCCTTCCACCCTCGCACACCCACCGCCAGTCTATGCCCCTCCAACTAGGATATTGTTGACCGGAATGTGGACTGAAATTGATAATGTTAGCAGTGCTATATTTATGACTCTGTCTAGCAAGAGAAACTGACTGAGCTTGACCAAGTATCCAACAGCGCCCATGACCAGAAAGCCAACACCAACAGCTTGCTATAGTAGATCAGAAATGCCTGTAATACAAAGTACCAAGAATTAAACGAACCGATATCTTAATAAACTCTCTTCTGTCGGCTATTGAGTTGTTAGCATGCGCTCAATTGCTGAGGCTTTTTAGAGATGTGCGACCAATTTGAGATAATGACAAAGGGTTAAGAGAGAGCGCAGTAATTCTGAAGACAGATACTGCAGAGACAAAGTCGACCAAGGGAACTAGAAGAGAGTGCCATACGCTTTGTGCATTTGTTAATAAACTGTGTTCCATCCCTGACGAAATCTTTCGGAATATCTAGAAACTCTTGTACTTGGTCGGCCATTGTGAAAGTTGGAGGAGAAGCTATCGGGAGTGTTTGTTGGGTGGAGAGGACAGGTGATTATCTGGTAGAACTGCTGGGAGACTTGTAGGTTGTGTCGAGTTGGTGACTTAGTAAGGCTTGTGAGAACCTCTGAGGCCTCTAAATTGAGAGGCCAGATCAGGGTCATGACACGTGACAAAGAGCTAGAAGAAGCTCCCGCCCCGCTTGTACCGATTAGCGTGACGTGAGTTGATCGTTTGGCACCAAGGAACTTCGACTTTGTCCTGGTCCTGTTCACCTCACCTCATCTCCATCTTCAGCTCACAAGGAGCACCTGAACTCAGCTCAACATTCAGCGACGACGACGACGATATTCCAACTTCGCGGTATCAACAAATCAAATCGTACCAGCACCCACATGCCTTCGAGTTGCGAGCCGCCTTCTGCTAATCATACACAATAAGCAAAGCTATCCCAGGGCTCGGTGCATTGGACTTGTGGACAAGGCTTAGGTCTCTGGTCAGGCTGAAGAAAAAGATTAGGGAGCTGGACTGGACTGGACTGGAGAGAACAGGAGAACGGTCTTCTTTACTCGAACCATTTACTCTTCCAGTCAAATCTGTTGTTAATTCACAGTTGGACCTTGTTCCTTGCAGATTACTTACTCAGACTACCTCCTTTGCAAAGGTTAACTGTACCGAACGATATTCCCAAGATTGCAAGCATAGAGCTGTATCTTCTCTCTATTGTGTCTGCATCGGCCAAAGAAGGCTATCAGACTTGACTTAGTTATATTTGGTTTCAGGAGTGTACGTATTTGTATCTATCCCATGTATCTTGGATCTAGTCGTCGCTTTGCGCGCATTGAGGTCACCACAATACTGATTCATTGTTTTCGTGTGCTGATCTTTACGTCGTTATTTACAGAAAGGCTTCCTGTTGACTAGATTCAAGGTGTCTTTAAAGCAATACAGAAAATTCTTCAAATCAAGCCAGGCTCCAGGGACTTTTCTCCCAACCAGGCAAGCACGATGGCTGACGATGAGTTTGACATCGACATCTACGGCGATACCAACGCAGAGCAGGAGCCAGAAGGGGATTTCAAGAAAGATGGTGATGGTGATGGTGATGGCGATATGAAGATCGACAGCCTCGAGCCGGCCAATGGTCATACCACCATGTCTAATGGCACGCTAAAGCACGAAGATGCCGATGACAGCTATGTTGATATAAAGCTTAGCAAAAGTGAAGACAGCAAGATGAATGAGCAACAGAAGATCAAGAGCACCGATGAGTCAGGTGCAGATTCTCTGAACATCCCAAAGCAAGCCCCACAGCAACAAGGTGTTAAGAGGAAGGAAGGATCAGACGATCGTCCGATCGATCCTGGAGCCACCACAGCCTTACTAATCTCTGATCTGAATTGGTGGAATACAGATGATGACGTTCGAGGCTGGGTCAATCAAGCGCAAGTAGAGGACGAGCTGAAGGACATCACTTTCTCAGAGCACAAGGTCAACGGCAAGAGCAAAGGGTATGATCAGTCACATCACTATGCAACGCTTACTAACAGTAGGGTGTAGGCAGGCTTATGTTGAATTCTCTTCTCAACAAGCGGCTACGGCTGCTAAGCATAAGATTGATGCGTTCGGCGAAGGACAACAATATGCCAAGAAGCATACTGTTACATACTCCAACCCGAACGTTAACCCATTCCGAACACTGCCGAAGGACGCGCCTGCTCGTGCGGGTAAAGATGGGCCAAGCAACCGGGCACCTTCTGGAAACTATAATAATAATGATCGAAGCAACAACCAAAATGGTAATTTTGGTGGGAACTTTCGTGGACGAACGCCCGGCTATAACGCACGAGGAGGTGTTATGAACAACAACATGAATAACTTCAACCGGAGTTTCTCTGGCCCTGGCATGGGTGGCAATATGGGTGGCAACATGGGTGGCAACATGGGTAACAATATGGGAGGTGTCGGATTCAACTCTCCTATGGGCGGCTTCCCTAATAACCCTATGAACGGCCAATTTGGAGGTTTCAACCGTGGCGGTATGATGGGCGGCATGCGAGGAGGTAATATGAGAGGAGGTAGGGGAAACATGAACAACAATATGATGGCTGGAATGCCTATGGGAGGCATGTCGAATATGTCGATGGGGGGCATGCCAGGAGGTATGGGTGGGTTACAAATGAACATGGGCCAAATGGGAGGCGGTATGCCAGGTAGGTCATAGGTTTTGCTTATTTGGAGGAGGAAGCTCTATTCGAGAAAATCGCAGCCTTCTGAGGCTACTGGCTAATGCACTTACCTAGGTGGTGGCTTCCAAGGCATGCAACAGCCTCACTTCAACCCTGCCTTCTTCCCTCAAAATCAAGCTGCTGGAGGCGACTGGCAAAATCCTCATGGCGCAAAACGACCACGCCCGGAGTGAGTGGCTTTGTAATAATGATGCATTGGGGTGGATGGAATTTGGCGTCTCTGGTTTCAGGAATTGAGATGTTTTTTTTTCCGGGTCACTGGACTGGTGACCTTTAGTTTTTCTCACATGTTCCTGGGAGGTGTACATTTAGATGGCGTTCATCATGCATAAAAGCATACATCGTCGTTGTGTCCGATGCCTGTCTCCTGTCCCTCGCTATTTCCCTTCAGGTCAGATCTGATCCATGTCATGTGGACATCATGTGGCCAGCCTTCAAGTCTGAATTCTTTCTACCTAGTCAGTTGCGACTTCTCCCTATAGGCGCGAGACTTGAGTCATGGTAACCTTCTTGATTTCTGTTCTCGTTCAACGCTTCATTGTTTTCATTTCAACGTTAAAAACATCAACTCTAGCACATTGGAGCATCACTTCTTTATTGCTTATCACATCTAAATTTCTACTGTGTAGCACATCACCTTCAACCGGAAAGCCACCCGACAAATATCCAAGATGATTACGCACATCGGCACCGTAAGGTGGCTTGGGGAGCATCCCGAGACATTCAACAGCGGGCCATCAAATTTTCGTCGCGATGCTATCCATGGCTCTGAGATAGGTGCCGTTTCCGAAAACCGGCAGTTTACTTATGCAGTGTTCTATGGAGAGGCGCAGATTGCAATGATGGTGGTCGCTGGACTGTTGGTGACGTTTTGCGCATTATTGACGGGCTTGACTCTGGCAGTCTGTGGGCTTGATATGAATTATCTACGATTGAGAAGCGTCACCGGTACACAGAAAGAGAGGTAGTTTGATAGGGCCATCCCGTTATTTCAAGAAACTAATAATCAATGGACAGGCGCCAGGTTCAAGAACTTATACAGATGAAGCGTCAGGGTTCCTGGCTCCTCTGTATGTGCTACATACCGCTCCTGATACTTCGATAGCCGTTAATGTATACAGGTTCTTTAGTTCTCGTTGCTGTTGGTTGTAGCCAATCGTTCCCCTTTGTTATTCAAAGCGTCTGGCACGGACAACAAGTCTGGGTTCCGATCCTCGTCTCGACCTTAACAATGGCTATTTTCGTGGAAATCCTGCCCCAATACATAATTCCAAGACGGGCGATTGCATGGGGTTATTATTGCAGTCCTGTGATTTGGGGTTGTATGTGGATAACCTGTCCCTTGAGTTATCCCACAGCCTGGTTGCTTGATAGGATGCACACCAAGAAGGATGAATACAGTATCTTCAAGAATGAGGAACTGGCGGCTGTCATCCAGTATCACGAGGCTTCGGAGAACCGAGGGGGTCAACTTGGTCAAGATGCTGCTCGAATTATGATTGGTGCTCTCAGACTTGATTCTATGAGACTTGGTGGCAACTTTTCCCAACCACCGGATTCGAGCTCCGATGATAGCGAGCAGGATCTAAAGCAAGATCTTGAGAAAGCGAATTCAATTTCTTGCCAACGCATCGTTGTGAAGTGGATCGCGGTCAAGACTGTCAATATTGACGATATTGTGGATGAGGCATTCATCAAGAAGGTTCAAGGCTGGTCATATAGCCGAATACCAGTCATTGGCAAGCTCGTAAAATGGAATGAGCAGGAGGATAGTCCTCTGGATGGCGCCTGGGAGGGTATGGAGGTCTATGGGTTCATTCACATCAGGGTATGCCAGAGAAAGGTCACATATAGAGCATTCTGATAGTGGCTACAGAACCTCGTCGGCCTGAATATCAAGACGTCATCAAAAGCAGGGGAAAACCTAACCGTCAAAGATTTGGCTTTGTATCCGATCCCGGTTGTCAGAGAAGATATGTCGGTCTATGAGCTCCTCAACCTCTTTCAAATAGGAATGGCGAGGTTAAACATCCTGCGACCACATATAATAGTTTGCTAATGATTGTAGGATTGCAGTCATTGTTCCGGCAGCTCAGATTGAAAAGATTTCTGATGCGACGGTCAGAGTAAAGGGGAACTGGCGTTCAACAGTCTGGACAGCTACTAAAAGGACCAACACCTATTTAATGTCGAATCTTGAAGGAGATAAGGGAAAGCAGCACTGGACAATGGATTATCTCAGTGCCACGCAAGCTACTGCTGCTGACCAGGACCAGGCGAGGCAGAATTTCACGGGAATTCAATGTCCGCAACCTCTTGGTATCGTCACATTTGAAGACATCATTGATACAATTCTCCAGAAGACAAGTCGTGACGAGAGAGATTTCTTCGATCGAGACACTTCATTACCACCAACCAAATTCAAGAAAGTTGGAGATTGTTCTCTCCAAATAAGCGCATCAGGAAGGAAACTACCGCGGTCTCCAAAAGTCGCGCACGTAACTTTTGACAAGTCTGACAATCCAAGCACACTACGAAAGCGAAACATTTCCAACAAAATCAAAGGGCCTGCTGGGTTGGATGGCGCCGATGACCGCAGCGTTGACGAAAATATTCCCTGCAGTATCAGGCTTCCCAAGAGGCGGAAATCTGCTGAGAGTTCATATACCGATAACAGTAATGGGGGTTTCCATAGATCTATGCAGTCTATCAGCTCTCTGGACCACAACATCGGAATGACTGCCGAGGATCTGGCTGGGCTGGCAAGTACTTCCTCATCAGACTGTCCTGGGAATCCCTACTCGCATGTCAGAACTGCCAGTCTGCCAATTGACAGGAGCGATAGCGTGGTTTCTGAAGATACGAAGCAACCAGTGGGGCATCTCAGCACAGCTCCTAAAATCCCAGTGCTTCGTCGTGTAGGCCCATTCTCGAGGGGAAGCTCGAGCTTTGAGAAAGAGAGCCAGTCTCAAGAAGGGCGACAGAGGAATGTTCAGTCAGAGGAAATGCCAATCCAGTTCAAACTTCCCGGACCATTTTCCGTAGGATACAATCTGAATATCTCTGGGGTCGATAGCCAAGAGATGAAACAAATCCTTGCACCTGTTGAAGCTGAAGAGCACACCCGTGAGAAAAGTGGTGCAACGGTATCATCACTGTCCTGGTCCTCAGATGACGATGCTCACCACATGGCTTGTGTCTTGAACGCCTTCCCTGTGCCAGTAGGTGAAACTCACGAACTTTCCTTGTTTCAGCATACTAGCAGTGACCCCTGTGCCAGTACTGAACAGAAAGAACAATCTAAGCCATACGATGGTTTCCCACCAGAGCTTTTAGACATCTCCAAGAAGGAAGACCGGGTCCCGGACTTCGTATCTCGAACTTTGCCACGAAGCATTGGAAATGAGATGGATCTTGGGGGGTTCGCAAGAACAGGCAACGAAAGATCCCCACGTTCCAGAGAGAGCAGCTTTCATGATGATAGGGCTTTGTTGCCAAGTCAGAGACGGCCAATGGAGCATAGTGCGCCTGGGCTTGGTACGAGAAGTTCGAGTTTTTGGTTTTGAATACGGGCTAGTCAGAGAGAGCTCATCGGGGCATTGGAATGCTTACAGAGGATTCATTCTTATACGTTAGGTGGGGATGCCCACAGCGTTCTTAGACATCGCGATCCTTATTTTAGATTCAAGAAATTACATTATCTTGGAATTTAACATTCAAGCCGCCAATTATTACTTCGGGTGGCTTCATTACTGTATCGCTTTTCTTCGGACGAACGATTCGACAATCAACTTTGTATTCTATCAATAGCACTCTTTAGAAGCACACCAATCTGCCTCCACCGTCTGCTCAACGTATCTCTCTGCTCGGTTGTTCCATCTTTGACGGTGCTAACCTCCGTAATTATTTCCTCCACATCCTTCCAATACTTCCTTAATATCGTGCCTAACACCACATCAACCTTCCCTTGATCTTGATCAACAGCATCCGCACCGCTAACAAAACGCCTCCATTTCCCCATCGATAAGCACGCCAGTCGCAGCGCAACCTGCGTTCGGTAACACACCGTGCCTCGATCCAATACATACTTTCCCAAAAAACCCTCCTCCTCCAAAATCACCTTCTCGTCCGCACTCAACAGCTCCAACACATATGTGTCTAGCTCAACTTCGTCCCACTGATTGCTCTCTCCATCTAGAATAAATCCATACTCGGCGAGCAGAAAATCGTTACTGTGATTCCCATAGGAGATGAAAATCTCCTCGCCTGGTCGGATTGTAGAGCTAGTGGTGATCACGTACCCAGCAGCCGAGAAATTGACTTCGCATGCGGAAGCCGAGGATGTGTGATTGAAGTAGTCGGCGAAGGGGTTCAGAGCCATACAGTCGTCTCGATTTTTGGGCACGGCTTTAGGTTTCTGGTTTGGTGAGACAAAGTAGAATGTTCGCGTGTTGACCAGGAGCCACGCATGGAGGTAGGTCTTGTAGATTAGGGAGGGAAATGCGAGAGTGGCAGCAGCCCAATCTTTCTTCAACTTATTTTTTTGATTGAGGAGGAGCTTTGCAGCTTGTGGTGGGAGGAGGGCCTGGAGGGACGTCGGCCAGAGGAGAGGCATGCTGGATTCGAAGGAAGCGAAAGTAGGGAGGACAGCACGCCAGGGAGATCGTGAGATGGAGGTGTCGAGGGCGAGGAAGGTAGAGAGGCGATTGTGGACTGTTGTACTTGAAGGAGGAAGAGCGTGGGTTATCGACTTTGGTAAAGTAGATGCTGTTAACAAGGCCGAGATGGGCACGGTCAGGAGGGTACTATTTGGCTGCTGAATGATTAGACGAGACTTCAATCTGGGGGGAAATAGTCATGAGATGAGCAAAATATTCAAAAGGTAAGTAAGGTAAGTAAGGTGTGAATGATATGAATATTTCAATGAAACACCACTGAACTCGTGGAGGATAAAAGAGCTCTTGAAAGAGTGACGCAAAAGAGAATATAATTCCTGGACTGGTTGGTCGATTTAATCTATATCTTGCTTGAAATTCTTACAAGGAAACTTCCGAAACACTACATATACACTTCTCAATATTGTCAGGTAGAAAAAAAATGCATATTCGTGAATGCGCTGACTGAGGAATAGCTAGACGGGTACGTCTTGATGCAAGAAAACAATGCACCTTAAGGCAAGAAGCCGGACGATCTGAACATGCGACTTCAAAAGACCGAGACTGAAAAGCAGAGAAAAGAGGCATCTAACATAAAAACATATCAACCTCCTACATACCTCATGTTCCGATTTAGCAATGATGCCGAGACCTCTCCCTTCAAAGCGATGGGCCGCGATGCAATTGATCTTCACACCTCTCTCGAGCGCCCATCTCGTGAACTCTTCATGAATCTCCATACCATTGAGTAAGAGATTTCGAGTATGGACTATTCCACAGGAGTGAAGTGAGGTTGGAGAGATTTTGTTGTAATGGAGTAAAAGCGGACCCTTCGGTCGTTGATGTATTTATCCGGATGTGGAACCATGCCCCAAGCGGGTACACAGTAGGTATGTGGTTTGGGGCCTCGAGGCCTTTCTCAGTACACTTACCAATAACAACAACAATAACAATAAGGGCACTCTCGCCTCTTTCACCATCCAGATTCTTCTCCTGGTTCACTAAAACCACTCTTTCTGCGAGAATCACACTGATTAGGTACTTGTAGCTAGGGTCAATATAATATTTAGACCGTAACTGCCCTTAGGCAATCCATTCAAAGAGGCAAGCTTGGCTAAAGCGGCGTGGGTAACTTTGGTAGGAGATGCATGTCAGCATACAGGCAGCTCCAAATGAGAGCACGCGCGCATTGATTGATTTCATTTAGTAGTTGTCCTATATACATAGATCATACATTCCTGGAATTCCCGTTTTCTTCGTCTACCTCAAGAAGATACCATCATATCCTCACACATGCGGAGTCTGCTTGATAATTTACCCAAGTAGTTAGTTCGATTCCAGAGGTCGAAAGGGATATACGAGTGCCGACTGATAAAGAACTGACAGAATTGCTGGAGTGTATTGCATCCATGGCCTAGGACGATTGTCCTAAGTAACCCTTTTGCTAACTTGCGAGAGGCTCCATAGGCTAATCGGAATAGGCGGGGGAAAAACGACAACTACGAACGAGTCTTCGCTGTTATTGATGATGTCGATTAAATACAAGCATCAGTTGAATCTCGAGAATTTGTGAAAAGACATGGCTTCTCACAAGGTCAGGACCCGATGGCGGACTATATTCGAAGAGAAAATGCCAGAAAAGCTTCCGAACAGATATAGACTCGTTTGGCGACAGAGCTAGTAATTCTATATGCGGAAAATCTAGTCCTGTTTGGAAAATATCGTGGCCGAGATTGTCAAGATCGTTGATGAGGCAGCGGTCGAACAGGTAGAGCATTGTATGCTAGTTCGGTACCAGTGGTAGATGTGATGGCTGGAGAAGTGGCGCTGTGATTCGGGAGGCTTGTACTTTATGGAGGATATCCAGCAGCGGATTCAGACCCATACTACTTGAGACCTGTGCCATATTCTTATTCTCTGCTATGTAGAGATTCACGATCGGGGATTGGTGAGACAGTAAATAAGACTTCAGTCTTCAGTCCGAAGCATTGTACAATGGCATGGTGAAGGGCTGAGCCAGAGTAAGTGGTTTTGCATTGTCGGTATATGACCTAGAAGACAGACTGGGTTATGTATTAATGGGCTAGGCAAGGCTGGCAGATCTTGATGGCACAGCTTAGGAATCCAGCAGCCAAAAGCACACTCTGGATGTGTGTCGATGGTGTTTCAACTACTGGGGAGCTGCTGATCACCTGATGCCGAGAAGGATCCTAAGCGCACACTGTCCACTGCAAGATGTTCCCTAGAGGCAAGTTATTCCTCATACAAGGTCTGTATAGGGAAGAAATTCAGATAGAAGTTAGAGCCGGTCGAATCTGTGACGACGTTTGTTGAGTGAGTGAGGGAGAGACGTTGGTCAAGCTCAGGAATCAGAAAACAGATATCTGCAAAAGAAGCGACTGATTTTCTAAGTGCGTGGGTTGCAACAAGCAAGTGACACAGAGTAGTAGACAAAGCATGGAGAAAGGTGCGTGTTCTCTAGATGCGTGAGTATTGCGCGTGAGTCAGTTTCAGAGAAGCCGGTCCTTCCGTAGCAGAAGTTTTGTAAGGGAAGTCGAAGAAGCCACTCTCATATCAAGTTGGCCTGATGACTAGCGTAGGAATGATAAATGGCCATGTTTGCAATTCTAATCTAGTAGAAGAGTAATTGTATGCCCCCAGTCGTAACCGCATACTTCTCCATGAACTCTTTTTGACCCAGCCAAACGGTAAGAGGGACTTGAGTTTCTTTTATCTCCAAGATCCCTCGCTTCTTCACGTCGATATGTGAAGCGTCGATTACAATTCTCTCTAGACGATCCACTTGCAACGCACCTAGAACACCAAATTAATGATACTCGTTCCGCGAGCCAGAAAGATACGTACCATCGTCCATTAGATCTTTTAGCCGTGTTGGTGTGCCCACTGCAATTCCCGTCCTTGAAGATTTGAGAAATTTTATGGAGTCTTGGATTTTGATGTGTTTTGCGAACAGCTTGGCAACAGTTGCATCTTTCGTCTGAAATTTCCGCATTGCCCTGATACACCATAAGCAAGAGTAGATAGAGTAACATCTGCCATCAATCACCTAGCAATTTCAGCGGCTCTCAATCCCGCGGCAGCTACAATGATCGTATGAGGAGCTCCATTCTTCTTCGACGCTGACCATAACTTTGTTGAATTTCCCGCAAACTTTTCTAAGAAGCTAGGTAGATTGTCAAGGGTCCTCGGTTTTGACCATGATGTAGTGTCTTGAATTGCAGTCGCTATATCAAAAGTTAGAACTGCCAGCCAGAACATGACATGAGCTTTTACCAGGCAGGTATTTGTCTTCCAGCTCAATTGTTGACAAGTCGTTCTCATGTTTCCGCGTTCTTTGTGCAACATAATCCGCCAACAGTTGATTGTCCATATGTGAATATGCTTTATTAATCCCGGCCTCTAGGTCCAGCTCATCTTCCTCAACGGCCTTCTTCTTCTTGCTCTTCACCTTCTTCGCGGCTTTCTTGGGACCTTGTTCGACTTCTCCCCGCTTTCTTTTTTTCGATGGAGCTTCGGAGTCTTCGATTTCTGGCGAAGCACTGACCCGTTCCAGAAGAGGCTCTTGTAGGTCGTTCTCGACAGACATCGTGAATGTATGAAGTATGAAGAGGAAATGGTTCTCAGATGTAGAAATTGTAATCGTTCGGCGATTATACTTGCTACTACTCGTACTCGAGTGGATATTAAGCAGAAATAATAATTAGAAGCTATACCTATTTTAGTGATTGGCGGGCGGTGAGAGGCTAGAGGCAACCTTAAATCGGGTACTTCGAACGCGCTCGTGTTCATAGAGATGATGGGGATGGGAAACGGGACGCGATTAAAGTCAACAATAAAGTCGATTTCCCGGAGAGCGCGACCATAAGATATCTCCCACTCAATCTTTGCCTCGGATCCCGTCATGTCGACAAGGCGGGCGAGTCGTGAAAGACAGGCATTGGCCCCAGCAGCGAACCAAAATACAGAGGGGAACTCAACAGGTCAACCGCGAATTACACCTCGGAACTCAGACGGAGATGAAGCAATTGCTGCAGCTGTCCCCAAAGAAACACCATGGCGCATTCTCAATCGACTTGCAAACATCCCAAAACCAACAACACCTTTGCGCCGAGCTTCAAGTGCTGGACCCCCTTCTACATATCGATCCGCTCGACGATCTCCTGCCGGGCAAGCGAGGACCCCAGGTGCCAGATTGAATGGGTCTGCGAGAAGGGCCAATGCTGTTACGCCCCATGGAAGAGCTGCGCAGCGTGAACTGGATCTCCGAAGAGCACTCACGCCTGGGAAGGATAGGAGGAGAAGTGGTAAACAACAGCGAGAAACACCGAGAGACCTTTTAAGACAATTGAGTAGGGTTTTGGCACCAAAAACAGAGCCGACAGTGCCAACACCACAAGGTCAGAAGCCACCAGCTGATCCGAGACAGATTATTGAGGATGAAGACGAGGACGATGGAAAAGTACTGTTGCGGCCACGATTTTCTCTACCTATGATGGGGGAAGATGACGATGAAGACGATAGTCTATTGCTACCGCCTCATTCTGCAGGCTTGGAGGATGAAAACTTCACCGTACAGTCAGTTGAGATGGCTAGGAGGGCGATCAGCGAACAGCCTTTAGGAAGACTATCTCGAGGTAGTTTTGGCAGCATTCGCATGAGTGATATTTTTGCGGACTTGAACGAATCAGGTCTAGGGGAAGATGGGTATGATTCGAGCTACTTGGCAGAACGTACATTTGGCGACTTAGACTTTCCAGTAACAGACGATGCTGGATTAGAAGGAGAGAACACTGATACTCTGAGGAATCTCGGACTAGACAGAGGTCGAATATCCTTAGCAACAGGTCGAGAGAGTGATATCCGACCTGTTACAATTCCAGGAGATGATACAGAAACCACTTTCGTATTCAATGTGCCGCCGAGAGATATTTCAGAAGATGCTCTAGAAAAATCAGAGGACCAAGACCTTGTTGAAAGCGACCCTGCAGGCGAGCTAGAAGAGGAACAGCTGCTTGATATGGGAGCTGAGGAGAATGAAGAGAGCAGATTTGAAGCGGGGGATGGTGATCTCAGCATAATAGATAGAACCATGCACGATGCTGAAGCTGTTCAGCTACAAGCTAAACTCACTCGGAAAAAGAAGGTCAAGGTATCCAAACACGGCATACAATGCCCCTCGCTTCCGGCAGGTGTAGTGAAGAAGCTAGCTACAACGTTTGCACGGACAGCTGGTAGTAGCAAGGCAAAACTCAACAAGGAGACTTTGGACGCCATCATGCTAGCCTCCGATTGGTTCTTCGAACAAGTCAGTGATGACTTGGGCGCCTATGCAGCACATGCTGGGCGGAAAACCATCGATGAGAGTGATATTCTTACACTCATGGCTCGGTAAGCAGACGCCGCAATTTTCGACCACAGCCAAGATCTAATATACATTTCACAGGCAACGCCAAACAAATGCAACCACAACGCCATTCTCTCTGGCCCAAAGATATCTGCCTCGAGAACTTCTTCAAGAACTGCGTATGGTCCCTCCGTCAAAACTGAAGAAAGGGCGGCAGTTGGCTCGGGTGGACGAGGAATTGGAATGAGTGGGTATGGCATGACACGATGTGATGAATTATGACCAGTCCTTATTTTGGCGTACACGGCGGGCTATATCCTGAGGAGGTTTCTTGACCACCATCCATAGCATAATAGATGTTGCGGCGGCGAGCGCATACCTGGAAGGTTGTAAGAAACCCGAATGTGGATCTTGTGGAGGAAGGGGCTGGATATTATTTACCATGTGAAAATATACTGTGTATGATTATTCCTGAGGTTCACCTCAGCTGGCCTCCCGATTGGAATACCCTTGGCTTCACGATCCCAAGCCTTTAACAAGTCTGGATCTGTTCCTTCATTAGCATGCATATCTTCTACCATTTCAAACCTGTAAACTTGCCCATAGTCTCTTCAACCCAAACAGCCTGACTCCCCGTCAACTCAGCCATCTGCTTGACATCCGGAAAGTAAAACTCCCCCTTCTCCAAATTGTTATCCGGCGTAAATAGATTCTTCTTCCAGGGTTCTCTCAGCAGTCCCTCTACCGTCACAACCCCCTTCGGCAGCCCACCTGGCCTACTCTCCTGCTTCTTCCACTTCTTGCTGATCCAACCCCTATTAACCAACACCGTAGTTCCATCCCCTCCTCTTTCTAGCGGCGTGATAACCAGGTATCCATCTGTGCCATCGTGCATACGAGGCCCTATCAGCATCTCCTGGTCATGCCTGAAGATGCCAGTGGCGTAGATACGTCGGTAGTCGAAATCGTGGATCGCAAAGGGGTCGATGTGTGGTGGAAGGGGGAGCGGGGAGCGCACAAGACGGTCTTCGAATTTGGCGATGAGTTTGGATTTCCAGTCAAGGCGTTGCACCTGCCATGTCCCCAGGGCAAATGCTGTGAGGGGGATCAGAGCTGTTTTCATTCTATTAGCCACGCCATGATCACTAGTGGGAGCCATAGTAGGTATGTATGTGGCTGCGCACCCAAGATAATAAGCCCAGGGCCATGTCTCCTCCCTGCTCGGACCAGATTCGGCGGATTGTCAACTATGGACATGAACTCTGGGTTATCAGCTGGTTGAGCCTTTGCTCGCGGGGTGCTTTGGGTGAGGTGCCTGCATGCTGGACACCTCCTTACTACCGGGGCCCGGAAAGTCTTCGTGACATTAGAATGTATTTTGAAGCTTCGAGCTTGCCGTAGAAGAGAGCCTGGAGTGTTCATATTAATTGGGCGTTCTGGTGTTGTATTGGCCTACGAAAGTCATGGTCAAGAGAGCTCTAAGCTGTATAAGAAGTAAAGTTTCGGTTACGAGTCCACCACACCATGCCCACCCGGCTGCTGACTTGAATTACTGTACTGTATCCGTTTCCGACCGACATTTCTTCTTAAATAGCAAACATCTCTTTCTCTGGACAGCTGAACTTCTTCAAAGAGGAACGGAATGTTATATACTGAGGTATACTACCGAGTAAAAATACACTCAAGAATATCTTCCTCGCCTCATTGTAGCAATCTGAATGTTCAGCCACACATGGGCGCAGATGTGGCGAATCCTACTTCGGATTAATCTTAATCCGATTAAAAGTTGCCAGTAGGAATCTAGTAAATCTCTATTACGATTTTCATATCCGTCGAAGAGGTGTCGTTCAGTCTACCGGTTTGGTAAATTTTGGAAAGAATACAAAGCAAAAAAAACTAATTTTCTAGCTCAGCTAATGGAGTTTAAAAGGCTGAAAGCCACTGCGATCCACTCTTTACATGTCCTGTAATTGTGCCGCCGCCCATCTGTACGAAACCTGAATTGGTTTCCCGGGAGCGACTCAGTGTATTGAAATCACATGGACCAATCGTCAACTCGATCGGTGAACTATAGATTCATTAAGATTCATTGTTGATGACTGAACTCTCGAGGAAACTTGCTCACTATCAATGGATACGATCGAAAGCTTCCCATATGAGTGAGTACATAGCCAGCTGTACTGCCATAAAGTTCCGTTGAGATGTCTGTAAAAACATGTTCTGGAAGTATAACTTTCACAGGTGTTTTTTGATCCATTTTCTCCGTGACATTGTCCTTGGGAGATGAACTACTCACAATTCCCTGCCCAAGTTCGTCTTCCGCAGACGCATTGATGGCAATTGCATCATTAAAAGACATGTCTTCAGCTGAACTATGAAGTAGCTAGAGTAGCGTCATCTCAGATTGCTTTCGACTCGGAGTTCTTTCTCTTTTTTGATCTCCGGATTTCTTGAATAAATCAGTTCTGATCATTGTTGAGTGTTTGCTGATTATCTCAACTTTGCCTATAAGTCTATCATCATTTGCAGGGCAACTAGAAAAGTAAGTGTGTCAGTGCTCTGTCGAACATAATCCGCATACTCCCACCGACTTGATGCTATTCTCGGACCGCCTGCCCGGACTCAAATACCCTGGGCTAATATCATATATGAATATATATATATATACTAATTGAGCTTACCGGCGTCATGATTCTACTTAAGGCAGCCTTGATATGCCACGAACAGTACCCAGGTGCTAAGGGGGTTTTGATAATAATACTCGACGATTACAAACACCATCTCCATACACAATTGATAAATGTAGAAGAAGAAAGGGGGTCAAGGGAAATATCGCATATCGATATCAATAGTAACCAGGCTGAGAGACATATGCAAATAAAGGGAGAGGGAGAGGCCGCTCCGCTCCGCCACGTGCGGGGCTGCCGCCGATCACGTGTATTATCCATCCTGGAGTCCATAACCGACCTCCACCTTCTGCTTGCTTCCTTTCATCGGTCCAGAAAACGACACTTTTTCCATCAAGGACAAGATGTTCTACGCAGGTGATTTACAAACTGGTATTGCTAAAGCGGTGCAGCAGGACAAGTTTATTGGTTGTTTTGTCACAGGTAGGCATTATAAACCACCATCTGCGACCTGTTCAAGCTGCTCCGTACTGAATATGTGGCTGCAGATGAGGGTGAGGAAAGTCAGCTATGGGAGACCGATTTTCTGCAGGAGGGTCCTGTGAGTATCCACAACAAATGACAAATGAATGATTTGACTGATGATTTCAGTAGCTGAAGTTAGCAATGTCGGAGCAAACTGTCCTCCTTCGTATAGTGGCAGGTTCGCAGGAAGCTGGACATTTGGCGGCTTTCTTTGTTTTGCCTTCGACGCCGACATTTGTTTTAATCAAGTAGGTTTGATTGCCTCGTTACTCTCATTTCTCTATTCACACTCTACTTCCATGCATTTTTCACAAGATATCCTCTTCCGCTCTTTACACATCTAAGTCACGTTTCTCTTTGCTTAAACATGGTTACTAAATCAAAGTCCCAGGAATGGTAACCTCATAGAGTATCTCACAACAGGAGTATCAAAACAGGTTTTTCTAGACCGGTTAGCATCTGTATTGGCGCCATGTGGCCCGGCCCAAACCTCTCCCATATCTCCACCGACTAGTCAACAGCCACCTGCCCAAGATGCATCTCCCATAGTCCAAGCAGATGCTGATACTTCTTCTCCGTCTTCTGCTCCCGCTTCCGCTCCTCAACCACACACATCCCCCACGCCGGCGCCCTCAAGAGTGGAGCAACAAACCGCCCATTTGCAATCCGTCCTGGCTGAACGCTCAGCCCGACTTGAAAGGCAAAAGAACGAGCAAGAGGCCGCCGAAAAAGCCAAAAGAGCGGTGGAATCTAAAGCCCGGAAAGAAGCCGCCGAGAATGCTAATCCAAAGTCTGGGGCTGACCAGAAATACGCTCAGCAGCAACGCAAGCGCCAGCAAGAAGCACGCGAGGAACGTGCTCGGATCCTGAAGAGAGTAGAGGACGATAAGGCTGCGAGGCGCGAAGCTGCTGCTGCTCGGAAGGCGGAGCGGGAGGGAAAGAAGGAGGTGGCTGAAACTTCGGGCGAGAATAGCGGAGCCCCGAGCAAGGCGAGTATGGCAAAGGAATGTGCCGTGCAAGTGCGATTATTTGATGGCTCGACAATCCGCTCAAGATTCCCATCTTCAGGATCACTTTTGAAGGATGTCAGACCATGGGTTGATGGGAAGCAAGAGGGCGATATCCCGTATACATTTAAGCAAGTTTTGTCTCCGCTCCCGAACAAGAACATTGAGATGTCCGAAGAGGACCGAACGTTGCAGTCGCTCGGGCTGACACCTAGCGCGACATTGATCCTGATTCCTGTCTCGGGCTATATCTCAGCGTACGAAGGGAATGTCAATGTCGTATCTCGAGTGGTATCTGGCGGGTATGGACTCGTGTCTTCAGGTGTCGGTCTTGTCACAGGCGTTCTGGGAAGCTTCCTGGGCGGCACACTAACTCCTCCTGCTCCTCAAACCTCGGGACCTGCTTCAGCTCAACCCTCTGCTTCTATCAACGTTAGGACGCTACGCGATCAGGAGCTGAAGAAGGACGATCAGCAATTTTACAATGGGAATGCGGTAAGCCCCTGTGATCTAGATGGCCGAAATAACGAATGCTAATTACCATAGTTGAATTTCGAGCCGCGAAAGGACGATGAGGGCAAGAATGATTAAGTGCCTGTCCCCGGATTATGCAAGGAGTGTTGTTGGTATTGGCGATGGAAACGGGGCATCTGAGGCGTTGATATTTTTAAATCCTATTTGGATGCCAGCAATCCAAGGGTACTTTAGCTTAGGAGTCCACATGTGTCTAGATTTTACCTAGAAGAAAGCTACAATGAACTCAGAAGTGCTCAGTCATCCGTATACTAAAGTCACCAATTTCTATTTCTCCATTTGATTTCGCAAACCTCAGAACATACCCTCATGTGAATTTCAGTTGAGACGCCGTAATCTAGGTAAACCAAATCAAGACCAACCCTCCCGGATCCATGAGACCCGCTAGATCTAGAAAACCCAAGTAAATTACAACAGCAAAATTAAAGTTCAAGTCCAAGTCCAAATATCAAATATCAATATTCAAGTAAATTAAATCAACTACAGATACAGATACAGATATTAGATATTTATTTGTAAGAAGTATATCCAACACACCATGGTGATCGACACCGTAGATAACAAACTCGTAGATTTGGAATGATCAAGAATGATCTTTTGCCAGCCTGCTATATCTAGGAGCGGCTCAGCGTTTGAGCTGCTACTTATTTATTTCCCTTTACAAAGACCGAGAGACTCATTGTAACAATGGCGTGTAACCAACGAGCCTAAATTGATTTTTATCTTTTGGAAATGTCTCAATCCACTTGGCATCACTTTGCCATGAGATAGCTCCATTAGATATATACCCAGAGCAACCAGCCGTTAGGAACACCGTTTCGAAAATTCAAAATATTCCCAAACGCCTAGATCCCTATTGGAAGGCGAACGACCACTGCGCCGGGAAAAATTATCAAATTAAAATCACTTTCATAGCATAGCTGCATAAACGCACCTCTCGTGAAAGAGAGTAGTAATGTATCTTGCCATGTGTATCTTTCTCAGCTACAGGATCGCCATACACACATGTATCGAACCTCGCTAATCAGAAAGTAGCTTCATTCATGTCCTCGATCGGTCCATCATGGTTAAGCATGTTGAGAAAACTAGGTAGGTTGTGCATTGGCTCCGCATTACTTGACAGAATACTGTTGATATCTGTAAAGGTCTGCTTTTCTTTCCCACTCGTCCCCTGCAGTCCATTATGACCACTCTCGCTCAAATCATTCTGCCACGGCGTCACCTCGCTTGGTATTATCCGCGGGATTTCTGGCACGCGTGTGTTTGGGAACGGGGCGACGATACCCACGTCCCAATCCTGAGATTGGGTAAAAGAGAGCCCGTCCATGGGTTGCTGCTCAGCATAGGTGTTAAATGTATCTTTGAAGCCGTATATCGGGGTTTGCTGTTGCAACGGGATGGATTTGGAAGGCGTTTGGCCCGATGAGATGATTTCTTGGATGCGGAAGCCATCGCGGCTAGAGGATATTTGGAGAGATGGTGGCCGAGGGGAACTAGACAGACCATCGTTATTCAGAGATTCGGATGAGGGCCTCTTCGATGGTTTCTGAGTGGAGACGGATTTTCCTTTCGGCGTTTGTTGTTTGAATAATTCTCGATATCTATTCCGGAATCTGTCTCTGAGGTCGGTCGGTGTTCTGACTTGTAAGTTGAATCGAGGATCTCTCTGAATCCGCGACCACTGCGCGCCATGTTCACGCCATCCCTCAAGGATTGCCGCGTCTTCTTCTTGAGTGAAGTTTCTTCTTTCACGTCGAGACGATTGCACGAATGGAGCTTTGATCCCGAGTTCGGCGAGGTCATCCAACTCTGCTCGGTGAACACGGTTCTTTCTTTGGTGAGGCACACGTTCAAATGCAATGAGAACGCTGACTTCCTGATTGTTAAGCAGACGGCTTTCATACACCAAACTTGCCTGCGGCTTTTCTTCCCTTGTAGACCTTCTGGGTGAAACTTTGCTAGGTGGTTTCCCTCGCAGCTCTGGAGGACAATAAGTACGAAAACGGTCCTTCAGATCGGCAGCTGTTCTATCAGTACTGCCCGGATCCTTGCAACGGAAGGCATTTGTGAAGTTGGAATCCTTCAGAATGTCGGTCCAATTTCCGACTCCATGCTTCTGAACCCCGAGCATAAGAGCGTCATTCTCCTCTTGAGACCATGGTCGCCTCTTACGGTTAGTTCGTCTCTTCTTAACTTCCTGGGGTTCAGGTGGTTCAGGGCCATTCGATTGGTGTAAATCTTCCCATCCATCTAGTTCATCTCTTGTGCTGTTGGTGGGTAGCTCAGTGGGTCGATATAACTCGTTTCTTGCAGTATCCTCAAAAACATCATTTAGGGGGCTGGGCTCTTCTGCTTCAATCCTTATGATGTGCTCAGATACATCATTAGTTTGATCTTGCTCGTGTTCTTCGTCCGGCTCATTCCTAAGGGCGTCGTGAGACGGAGGAATCCCGTTATTGATTTCCAGTGCTGGAGCTTTCGGCGGCAAGGTATTCAGACTATTTCGACCATGGCTATCGTGGAACGAGCTTGATGCTATTGGTGGCAGCATAGGCGACATGGCAGCTTTAGCAGGAAGCTCGTGGATACCATTGATCATTGGAGGCACACTTAAAGGAACAGCCACTTTGTGCTTCTTTGGTGGCTGTGGGAGCTGCACAAAATCGTCCTTACCTAACTCGACTTGTCTCTTCTTCAAAGATGCTCCCAGTGTTTGCTCGGTATCGTCGTCCAATATCTTCCGCAGAGATTGTGGTGATGAGCCACCGAGGGCTCGGTCTGTGGTGCTGTCCCCATATTTCTGCTTCGCTTCATTAATCTTGTATGCGCTCTCCTGGTCGTCGATCGAAGGTAGTAGATGGCCATGCTTTGAAGTCAAGTGTGATCTGCCACTTGCTTCCCCATTGCGCTTGCTCGCATCAGGTTCGAGGAGCAACGGACGACCAGAGACTTGCATGACATTTGAATCTTGTAGCGGGGGGAGTTCCAAAGATGCCAATGCGTACGGCTCGAGTACTTCATACTGGAGTAGGGCGAGTAGGCGCGGCTCGATATAGGAATTCATAGCGGGCGCAAGCACACATGTTTGTTACGTGAGGCTGTGTGTGAGAACAACCGTCGTCGCGGTCAGGTCACATTCACAGGCGTAATCGAGATGGCCGCATCAGCTTCGTGGATTCTTGTAATGGGCAAAGAATAGTGTGGTGTAAAGCAGTGTGACGGTCGATAAAGATTATAGAGGGGTATCGAGGGTAAGGTAAGATCAGTACTGTAGTAGTGGGAGGAGGGAGAAAATGGATGTGGATATGTGGATATGTGGATATGTGGATGTGGATGTGGATATGGATGTGCGCATACTGTATGTCACTAACCGTGGGCAAACCGCACTACTACAGCAGAGGGCCGGGCGTGAATAAGAGCACCACCAAGGACCCGGATTTTAAATAAATTATAATACATGTATATTATTCCAAAAGTAATATAAGAGAGTATGCTTAAGCCAATAATAGCTAGATTTGACAATTTCTCTACTAATACATGGACAGTAAAATTAATTCGCTCGAGAAACTAGTTGTGTGATCTTCCGACCCCACCTCCTCCACCTTTCGTCAAAGCTACCTTCGTATTGTGTATATACAATATGAACTAAATACGGAGTAAACCAGACCTTAAAATATATTAGTTTGTTCATCATACGTAACAAGAAGTATAATGTAAAAAAGAAAAAGAAAAAGAAAAAGAGAACTCAGGAAATCATATGATTTCTGAGTGTTGAAATGATCTTCGGCCCCAAGTGCAGCAGTTCCTTTCGATGTTCATTATTTCGTTTGGTTGGAATACATGTACAGTACTGTAATGGTTAGAATGGTTGTGTTGTCACTATACTATTATGTACTATTTATTAGGTTGGTACGACACAAGTGCAGCCATGTAAAGGGTTTCCGGCTGCCCCTCGAAACAGGCCTGGGCATCTTTCACTTTCATTCTACGGGAGCCTGAAGTCTATCCTGTCCTGTCCTGTCCTCTCCGTCCCATTCCATTCCATTTCCCATTTTCTCATTTCTGTCCCCATCATCCACGATCAATAAGTAGTAGAAGGAAGCAAGCAATCATGACCTCAATTCTCCCACCATTTCCACGCTTCATCTTCACCATCTTCGAACCACTCTCACTGTGCTGCAACCCCCGTCCCGTCCTTGGCATCCACCCCCTTTCTAACCGTGTTTACAGCGTCGCCGGTTGTCTGGGATCATGGATATCAGCAGAATGGTTCGTAGCAGGACAGATCCCCAATTCCGAACAGGTGGCCTTGTCGAGTAATGCAGCCACGGTGACGTACCAGTTAGTCCATATCTCCTCTTATTCTTATTCAATTTCAATGCGATTGTTTGTCTCTCCAACAAGCCACTTGGCAAACAAAAGGAGCCAGATGAGCCAGATGATGATACCATACCAACTACGAGACTAATGATTTTTTTTGGTACAGACTGGGCAATTGCTACCTTCTCCTGGGTCTTGTGGGACTCGCAGTCTTGTACACCACGACCGAAGCCCGGGTGGTACGCAACTATGTCATCGCTCTCTGGCTTGCAGATTTCTCTCATGTTGGTATCACATATTGGATGATCAATCATGACCAGAAGACCAGTGTTGCCGATTGGAATGCAACGACTTGGGGAAACATTGGCATGACGGTGAGTATCTCTTTCGCTGCAGTCATATTCATATGAAATGATGGCTGAATACCAAAACGCAGACGTTTTTATTCCTGGTCCGCTCAGGCTACCTTGTTGGTATCTTTGGGCCAGATCAAGTACCTGTGGTGCCGCGGAAGAAGTCGCAGTAGTGATGATCGCTCGAACCTCATGGATTGCAGCAAACTAGGCGGCTTGTCAAGATCAATAACCTGGCCTGGATAACTGCACAACTGCGTCGGATATTCTATCCTACGGCAATTTTTACTACCTAGTTTGCATCGGCTACATCACTATTATAATTGAAAGATTTGGGTTCCCTTGAAGAACATTGCTCGAGTTTCTGCTCCGAGTAATATACGGTAATTGTGAATTTCAGTTCTGCGTCGTCAGTCCATCGCATGCACTATTAGAGAATTTCGAGTGGGCATTTCTAGCACGGTTCCTATCAGAATTCAAGCTATATCTCTTGTCTATACGAGTATTTTCGCTCTCGATACTGTGTTTAGCGAGAATCAGGCGGCTGTCGTGAAATTATTATGAGATTCATTCAACTTCATAGATCAGATCCAGCCCCATAGCAAGCAAGTGCCAGCTATATGACGCGTTGTCCGAGCCGGGCCCTTTGTTCAGATAGACCTGTTCAGTAAATGTATATAGTGTACTACTTCATTGGGAGTCATTCTCCCCAACCGAATTTCTGCATTCCGTTTCGCTTCCTCTGGTATTGATTATATCACATCTTGTGACCAGGGTCAAGCGTACCAGAACTGCAGAAATGATCTCTACTACTACACCACTTAGGTACCTCATGCAGGAAGTGCTTGTTATTATGTATCATGAACTTTGCTATCCCCGTAATAGAAGGTATGGCATATAGTGATGCTTGCGTCCGACACTGCAGGCCATCAGTCCAGCAACCTCAACCCAGTACCATGCCTCCCTGCTCCGTGCCCCCCATAGAGCTGCATCAGTAAGGCCAAATCCAGGAGACATTGCAGTACGTCGATTCAAGCAAGATACAAAAGGGTCGGGGAAGCTGAAGTCACCAACAAGGTACCAATCGAGTAACCATTTATAAGACTACCTACTCTTGGAACACCTCATAGTAGGGGCAGAATAGTGGATTGATCTCATTCCATCTCATGACCTCCGCAATTCTCACATCTTACGTCTATTATTTCCCAGCCCATTTCTCTCCTAATCGGAAACTTCTAAAACCTTTTCATTTGTTAAAGGAACCGGCGATTGAGCTAGTGTTGAGTGTCATGATATTGACGTGAAAGCTAGCAGAACGTGGATACATGGAAGATATCTCCGAAATAATAGCAGACTTTGGTTTGATGTAAAACTCTAGCTCTTCTTCCGCTGCTGCCTATCGATTTGTGCTTGTACGATAGTTCTTCCGGTAGATTTTGTGCGAGGGTGAGACAGGCTTGCAACCAACCTTGATGGCTGAGACTGCGAAATGCAACAAACAATAGATGAAGACTCAGGTGACGGGAATACTTATTTCACATGTGATGGCCAGTAGAGGTGGTTTGTCGTTAAGACTATCTCTTCAAAAATCGCCATGGAGAGCTATCCACGACGTCCAAAGGACACTATTCAAGATTTTCATCTTGTAGATTTTTCATATGAAGACGCCGTTCAATTCAAACCATCTACAACTCATAAGTTAATATATCACGTGTTGATCACATGTCAATATCAAGAGTTCGAAGGATCGCTCTCCGCCTTTACAGCGCTAGTTTTTCTGCCGCCAAAAAGTCAAGGAAGTTCCTGGTTTCTAAAAGTCCTTACAATTCCACGCCGTCCTCAATACATAATTAATAATGGGCAAAGCAAGAACAGAAGCCTCCCGCGCCGAGCGCAAAGCTAAGAAGCGCGCCGCCGAAGATGCCATTCCAGATGTGCCAGATTCCTGGACCGCGGAGCCAGAGGCCGAGATCAGTAAAAAGGAAAAGAAGGAGTCGAAGAAGAGGAAAAGAGATGGAGAGGATGACGAAGCTCCTATTGTAAATGGGGAGAAGGAAAGTAAGAAGGAGAAAAAGAAGAGGAGGAAAGAGGCAGAGGCGAATGGAGAGGACCCTATTGCTGAGGTAGCGGAAGAGAAGAAGCCCGAAAAAGAGAAGAAGAATAAGAAAGGAAAGGGTGAAGCAAAATTGGAAGAGGCTACAGATGTAGATGCAGATATGGCAGATACCCCAGTCACCGAAGCGCCGAAGAAATCGAAAAAGGAACGGAAGGCAGAGCGCAAGGCGAAAGAAGCCGCAGAGGCTGCAGAGGCTACCACCAACAGCGCTACCAAACCTGCTGAGACTGGTTCTGCGGACCCACAAACTAATGGTGAGAATGAGCCATCTCGAAAAGAGGAGACAGCCGAGGAGAAGAAGTCAAAGAAGAACAATCGTAATCGGGAAAAGAAAAGGAAGGGTGACAGTTCTGCTACGGGTGCGAATGGAGAGGCTAAAGACAAGGAGGGTAGCGGGAAGCCTGCGAGATTCATTGTTTTTGTTGGTACGATACATCTTGGATTTTGTCTCCCATTCGTACCTCTTTGCTGTATTAGACGTACTGACGATCGAAATCAGGCAACCTCCCATTCACAGCCAACAGCGCCTCTGTTGAAAAGCATTTCGCTTCTGTGAAGCCCAAATCTGTTCGTGCCCCCACCGAGAAAGACCAATCGACCAAGAGCAAAGGATTCGCGTTCATTGAGTTCGAGGGATACGATCATATGAAGACCTGTTTGAAACTCTTGCACCATTCCATGTTCGATGATGGAATCAGTGCACCGAGACAGATCAATGTCGAGTTAACGTATGTCCAATCCAACTTCGATTGATAAATTTTGATGCTTTTGCTAATGAGACCGCGAATGTAGTGCTGGAGGAGGCGGAAATACCAAAGGTCGCCGTGAGAAAATTGAAGTCAAGAATACTAAATTGAACGAAGAGCGCGTCCGTCGGATACAGGAAGAGAAGAAGGCTAAACTCACGAAACAGGCTGAGGGATGGAAGAAGGATGCAACTGATGAGAGTGGTATTCATCCTAGCAGGAGAGGAAGAGTGCCAATTGCGTAATCATGTTTTCCCCTCTTCACTTGCACTACCCTGAATAGGTTTCTTTGGAGTAGTGGAGTTACAGAATGGCACTTTTGTATGTGAAGAATTGAGCTCAACAGCATACTTGGTTACAAGAGAAGAATGAAAAGCATTGTCTATAACCCGCAGCTCGCACCGAATACCGATTGAGATACGGCGTCGGCTTGGGGGCTTGGGGGCCGAGAGCGAACCCTCCTGTGATTCTTCAGCAAGCCTACAGTAAGTAAACTTTCCATACTCTCAAGTGGGCGGCGTCAACTCCAGATCCTACAGTCGAGTGGTTTACGCGCCACTATTCAATAGCATCCTACAACACAAATCCATTCGCAAACATCTCTCTCTCCTCACCCTATCCTCAATCAAATATACCTCCCGTCGCCGCAACTCATACACAAGCCATTCAAGAATCACATGAAATGCTTTTAAACAGATTCCCTTGCAACACATTTAATAGCCATCAGCATATCATACAGCTCAGCTCGCTCGCTCATGCCCTTTACCCCCTTCCAAGAACCGCGGTTCTTCGAATGCTGTCGTGTTGTTGCAATTGCAACATGAGCAAGCATGGAGTTTTCGATGGGGAAGAGCTCGTTGAGGAGTATACCTTGTGTGTGAAAGTGAGAGCTGAAATCTTGTGCTCTAATGACTCTAATGAGCAGGGATTATAGTAGTGAAGAGAGGTGAGGTAGAAACGGAAGGGGAGAAGCGAGATAATATGTTAATCAATAGCAATAGCTTGCAAGATGGCTGATTGATTTTTTCATCCTCCCCACGCTTTAGAATTAATCTTCATCTTCTTTGTATTTGTATAGCTGGATTTGAGAGCGTGGGCTTGGGTTGGGCTGGTTTCTCAAGAGGCGGGTTTATTTCCCCCTTAACCCCCCCCCCTTCCCCCCCTTTGTCCTCGCTTAGGATCGCAGGCTGTGCTTGAAGGGAGAAGAAATTTCAATTGACTTGCAACCTACAACTACTCTGGTTCGAACAAATGACATTCACCCTACTGCGTCGCTACGCTCGCCCAGCCTCTCGTGCTTTAATGCTCTCTTGCGAGTAATGATATAGTTCAATGGTAGAACATTTGACTTGATTTGGTCGCAGCGCAACATGACTGACGTATAAAATTGATGCGAAACCACTACATCAGAAACAGGGCAATACTTGTAAATAAGCTACTTCGAATTTGCAGGGCAGTATAAGTTTTAGTCTGTCTCAATCCCTCACATCTGACTTCAGAACAAACGCTTACGCATTCTCATGATTCAAAAAAGAGCCATAGCGACTTCCCTTCTCTCGGACGGAATCAACTTACCCATTTTCGCTTCCTCCTTTGTCTTTAAGTTTAGATACTGATCAATAATCTCAGGTCCAATCGCGTCCGCCAATTCCTTATCCTTTTTCAAACTCTCGATCGCCTCCTTCAAGCTAGACGGCATCCGGTCCACAACACCCATATCCGCGGCCTCCTTATCATCCAAAGTTTTCGGGTGCATAATTTTGCTTACGTTCTTCATGTTCAATTTCATCTTACTCTCTATGCCTAGAAGGCCGGCAGTAATGGTGGCTATCAGTGCAAGGTAGGCGTTGGCTGTTGTGTCTGGAGCTCGAAGCTCCCAGTGCCCGGCACCAATCTTCCTGATCGAGGCCGTCTTGTTCTCGAGACCCCAGGTGATCCGTTCCTCGGCGCGCGTACGAGCATGACTGTCGAAATTGGGCTGATAGAATGCAACCAAGGCTCTCCAATGACTCAACAAACTCGCCAAGAAGGATTCCTCCTCCTTCGTCTCAGAGATCGATAGATGATAATGTGCACCAACTATTGAGTGTTTCTCAAATGGTTTCGGGTGCATGGTTGCTCGAAGCCCATAATTTGCGACGATGGTCCTAACGGTTTCCTGGCAGAAATACAGTGCGTCTGCTGATTGAAGAGGGGGAAGTGGTTCAGTGGAGATCTCGAACAATCCAGTGTCCCCCTCGGAATGGAATTGACGAACTTTGATTCCTGCTTCTTGGAATGCACGAACGATCTCTTCGAGGATGGGCAAGCATTTGTTCCGCAGACTCGCAGTGCTGTAGACACAATTGACGGTGGGAACAGGTTTCAGCACCCCATTCACTTCCTCACAGATGAAGAATTCGATTTCCATCCCAACGAGGAAATCTATATTATGTTTCTTCTTCCCTTCTGATACAAGGTCACGAAGTCGGCCACGAGGACATCGTCGGAACTCAGTTCCCTCCGGTTGCTCACCTTCTCTCACGAAACACATCACTGACGCTGTGTTTGGAAGATAGGGAATTACTTTGATACTAGACCAATCCGGGTACATCTGATCGATACCAGATTGAAACTCTTCGAGGAGCACCGTTCCGTCGATGAGCAGCGCGGTCAGAATCGGACTCGGGGTGCTAATTTTCTGGTTCTTCTGATCGAGACTCAAAACCCATGACGTGGTAGCTACACGAGCACTCAAGATCCCACTATAATCTACCCATTGAAATCGAATGAACTCAACCGATGGGTTATTGACAAGGAAGCTTTTGAGAAGGTCGGACTCGACAGTCGGGGAGTGAGAGGTCGTGTCGCCCATTGCAAATTTGTTGTCTGTGAATATTGACAGACAGACCGCTCCAAAAAAAAATATAGCTGACTGTAACAGATATCGAGTGAAGTTGAAGATACTGTACTGTATGGTTAAATCTTTCTCCATCTAAGCAAGCTGCTGCTGCCCGGTGAAATCCGCCTCACGTCAGATACGACGCAGTTGCCTTCGGATCGGAAATTTCTCCTGCCTAAACAAGAACGGTCGAATACTTATCATAGCTATTCTCTTGGAGTGGTAAATGCATTATCTATCTTACTCGGATATGGTTGGGTGTAGTATCGCCAGCGTACGTATACATATGCACACATGCATGGTGGGGATTTCTAAAAATGATCAAAATAGACGTCGATTTGAGCGTTCGAAGAAGGCATAATATTCGGTCCACTGCTCGCAGAATTACAGTGGTAGACCGACTATTATTCGAGCCTATGAAATAAGATAGTAGTAAGTTTTGCATGGAAGCACTGCACTCACATGATACTGTAAAGAAGAAAGAAATTGCACATGAGACAATATAATTAATTCACCAACTATGAGCTCTTTTTAGTTGAAATCCGGTCTGGTCGACATCGAATAAGCTTAGCCAGCGCCTTGAAACTTGATAGTATGTCGCGAGCACATATATATATATATATGTTGACTACCAGTAGCTACTAGTGAGAAGGTTGCGGGTGCGGGGTGCCCTAGCAGTACTGTACTGTACTACGCTATCGCCGAACTTTATCTCCATCGCCTACCGTTATCTGATTACAGTAGTACCGCATCATCACTTATTCACATCATCACCTCCCCGCTAAAATATATGTCACGTACTGCTCTATGCTTCAATTTGCGAACAATCTTGCTACTGCGGGCACACTCAACAACTCTATGACTCCTTTCTGAGCATCACAATGTCGTCAAGCTCTCCACATCAACGCATTGACGATGAACGAGATATGGACGAGGACGATTTAGCCAACCATGCATTCATTCAAAGCTTACTGAGCCAGCATTTGGGAGATTTACGAGAGGCAAGCGAACAAGCCGCAGAAACACATGAACAAGAAAGTGAAGAAGGTAAGATTTTGTTTACTTGCGGGTGGATAGGCACTGAAATGACTCTTGTTAGGCGACCAGGGGACGGGGTACGAAGAGGTAGATGTTGAGATAGAAGTTGAGATACAAGAAGACGACGAAGAGGAAGAGGGGGAAGAGGAGGAACAAGAAGAAGAAGAAGAAGAAGAAGAAGAAGAAGAAGAAGAGCAAGAAGGGGCGACAAATGCGAACACCCAACTTTGTGAGCTCTACACCTACACCCTGCTTCAGAACTTGCTGCTCATTCTGGAATTTACAGTAATTCGACAGCGGCGTCTCATGCAGCTTCTGCGGAATTCGGAGATTGGTAGACTATTCCGGCTCACGGAAGATGATTTCGATGATGATAATGACGACGATGAGGATTCGAGTCCGAGGTGGAGACGGAGTAGGAGACATCGACCAGACCCGAATCGATTTCCGAAGGTCCCGTCCGACGAAGGGACGGAGCTGATGAATTCGGGTTTATTTGGCTCGAACGAGGCACATTTCGTCACGTCGAATGATAGGAGGAGCATTGGGAAGACAAAGAAGCTTGCGCTGAGAATATTGGATAGAGAATTGGCCATTGAAAGTCCTGCCAAACAAAGGTTGAACCGAAAACTAATGGCCCAGGTAAGGTTCTTAACAGACCTGTATCGGGCAGATCGCTAAGGCAGATTTCAGGGAATGATACCTTCATCAAATGCCGACATGATCATTCATTACGACCTACCAGTCTACTCGGGCCAATTCTCCGACGATGGCAACTTCTTCTTTTCCGCAAATAAGGATTACAGGGTTCGAATGTACGATACGTCGAATCCATACAAGTGGCGATATTACAAGACGGTGGACTATCCTATGGGCCAGTGGACCCTAACAGATGCCTCTCTAAGTCCCGACAACAAGTATCTAGCCTACACATCTATTCGGAGTCAGGTCTGCTTGGCTCCGACAGATCCGAATGATATGGGAGACCCGTATATTCTAGAGCTTTCTGATCCGGGCCAAAGAAGACCAGCAGTAGCAGGGTTTCACACGAGTCACGGATCATTTGGTATTTGGTCCATTAGGTATTCTGGTGATGGCAAACAGTTGGTCGCTGGCACAACGGGGGGGTCTATCGTGGTTTATGATATTGAATCGCGGCGGTCGCTGCACAGGATCTTTGGTCACGACGAGGATGTCAACGCTGTGTGTTTTGCCGACAAGTCCTCGCCACATATCCTCTACTCTGGTTCGGATGATACGACTCTTAAGGTGTGGGATACTAGGAGTATGGGGGACAGCCGTGCTGCAGGAGCATTTGTTGGTCATATCGAGGGTCTCACCTACATCGACAGCAAAGGAGATGGCCGTAGGACCTCCATATCCTATCTGATAAGTACTCTACTGACTCTAGCAGGGTACATCCTTAGCAATGGCAAAGACCAAAGCATGAAGCTCTGGGATCTCCGGATGGTAATGCCTTCTGGGCAATTCGAGGATATCAAACCCCGGCGACGCGCAACCAACGAAGAGCGCTTCGACTACCGCTGGGGAAATTATGATCCAGATGATTGGTACCAGGATCCCCACGATAACTCGGTCGTCACATTCCGCGGTCACCGTGTTCTACGGACATTAATCCGATGCCATTTCTCTCCTGCCGCAAGTACGAACTCAAGATATGTCTACTCGGGTAGCGAGGATGGAAAAGTCTACATCTACAATATGGATGCCACGCTTGCTGGCACCGTCGACGTGCACGCCGCCACGAGAAGCACCAGCGCGCCACACGGTAATAACATGTGGGAAATGGACGAAGACGTGTCGGCACCATGGAAAACCTGCGTCCGAGATGCAAGCTGGCATCCCAATGCACCGATCATCGTAGCATCTGCTTGGAATGGATACGGGATGTCGACGGGCACGTGTACGGTGCATTCGTGGAATGACGGAGCGACGGATGATGAGGCGATACCGAAAATGGGGCTGAGGGTTGACCAAAAACTGATGCCGGACGGGAATTGGTATGCTTAATCGGAACTGCAAAGGATCATGCTAGTTAGGACAGCGACGGGCGCGAGGACCCTTTGGGACGATTGAGTGAGCTTGTTGATTGCTGAATGATATGCATTATGAAATATGGCGTACAGGCCGGAGTACTAGCTTTTTACCATTTGTTTTTAAAGCTGGGCTGGTTGGAGAAGCGAATCGGTTCTACTGAGCGATTTGCGTTGTATATCTCTCCAACAAGCAGATTTGGAGAGTCCACGATGAATCAATGATTCAACTTTTACCTTTGCGTGACCCTGTTCCACGCGATTAGTGCCAGACTATGTTTACGTACTTCGTACTTCGTAGTACACCGTTCTTGCTAAAGCTTCCCGGCCTTATCAGTGACGTTGTTATTCGTGCCGAGCACGAGGTGGGATGTGAAGTGAAAAGGTCGGGTAGATGCAGTGTATGTGCGACTATTCGCAGGATTCCCCCTATTATTTTTCCTTCCAAGTGTAGAGTGGAGCTGGCCGGGTTAAAGATTCGAAGATGAAACCGACCCAACAACAATAATCAGCCTCGGGTCAAGTTCAACCCACCTTTGAATTCGGCTAGGTACATTATCCTTATCCTTATCTGGGCCCCTGAGACATGGATATGGACATGGACATGGACATGAACCTAATCGACGGGATGAACTGGACTTGGAATATATCATAGAATATATAGAATAAATTATTAAATTAGAGACAGATTATGTAGATTAAATTCATTTATATAAATGTACATGTAATTCTGACCTGCCTCTAACTTTGAAAGCTTCTTATAATAATCGTGATCCTTCAGATAGGAACATAAATGCGCCAGCAGCACATGGAACGTATCAAGTAGAATGAAAAGAACGAGAAGAACGGAAAAGCGTAAAAACGAAAGAGTAGCGCTGTAGTGTACCCCCCCTCGAGTCTCTTCAACCCATTCCCTTCTCTTCACTTTCGAGGCGCCTTTCTCTCTCTCTCTCCGACACAACCACAATCACAACAATAATCATTCATTCATTCCCACCCAATCCATTAATTCTCCCCATTCCCCCATTCCCCCATCCCTAAACTCCATCAAATCTAACGTCCTTAATATTCTCCCGTAAATTCCTCTGCTCCTCCTACGCCGTGTGACCCCTTTTTGGCCCTTCTCCTATTCCCCTTCCCCTCCCCTTAAAACCCCCTAGTCAGCGCTTGCTGGTATTGAAACGACTGGCCGCCGTCAAACCATCAAACCATCAACCCAGCAACCCAGCAACGCATCTGCAATCCCTAATCCTCGAACACCTTAAACTCTTTCACCTGGCATTGTCTTGCTCTTTTGTTATCCTCTGGTACAGTACAGAACAGGTACAGTATAGTAACCTTATCGAACACAACGTCAACGTCAACGACCAAGACAAGGCAAGACCTACGACCCGCACGAAAGCACAACTTGTCGAATCAACCCTCTCTTCCTCCCGCTACATGTACTGTAAGCCTGCAGGAACTTCACCTCAACTGTCCATACCACGAGAAATATAAGCGCTCAATCCGAGAACTCTTCTGCATTCGGCGCTCCCAAGCTTCCCCGGCTGTTCCATACAAGCGTGATTGTTACAGATTTGCATCAAGAACACGACCGCTCGCTCTGTGCTCAGACACTCACACTCACACACACAGACACACGCGCCACTACACAGAGACCTTCTCTCCAACCAAAGTTTCCTCCCTCCGCTACAGTACAGTACAGCACTGCTTTTTGCTCTCGAGACAATTCAAACAAACAGAACCGAACTCCTTTTCTCATCTGCCAAACTACTACTGTACGGCCAGCAGCTCAACGATCCCATCGGTGAATATATGCGTCGCTAGATCGAGTCCCCTTGCCTAAACACCGAAACTCGTCGCAGCTTCATGAGCATCAATCCACCCACATTGCTTCCTCAACCAACCCAGTTCAAACTTGAAGGTAAGTTCACAATAGCCTTCGCCTCACCTCACATCACCATCTTGTGAATCCACCCGCCGCCCCCGGGCTGCGGGAGCTTCAGCTTCCGCTCTGTCAAAAAAGAGCTGACCTTAATGCAGTCGCAGTCTCTCCCATCAGCAAAGATTCCTTGAGAGTCCCAACTTCAATTGACCTATTCGTCCTTTCATCACACTTCTCTCAATATCAAACATGGCGGCCCCAGGAACGCAATCGCTCAAGGTTAGACATCCCGCGTGACAAACTTAGCTACATACATTTGGCAGATCGAAGCTGACCTGATTGTTCTGCATAGTGTGTCGTCACCGGTGATGGTGCTGTTGGAAAGGTACGCATGCCATCTCACCTGGGAACGCGAACTTGCAGATACTGACGCGCTTCAAAGACATGTCTCCTTATCTCATATACCACCAATGCCTTCCCCGGCGAGTACATCCCAACAGTGTGAGTACTGCAGGAACCCCGAGATGTAATGACTGTACTGATCTATCAGGTTCGATAACTACTCTGCTAGTGTCATGGTAGACGGCAAACCAATTAGTTTGGGACTGTGGGATACTGCTGGACAAGAAGATTATGACCGACTCCGACCACTCTCATACCCCCAGACCGACGTCTTCCTCATCTGCTTCTCAATTGTGTCCCCGCCATCCTTCGACAATGTCCGCGCCAAGGTCTGCAAACACTTGAGGCTCACCTCTCCTCAAACATTGTGCATGCTAATTGGCCTTGTAGTGGTTCCCCGAAATCGATCACCATGCGCCATCCGTTCCCATTATCCTTGTTGGAACCAAACTTGACTTGAGGGAGGATCCTGCTACACTGGAGAGCCTAAGACAGAAGCGCATGGAGCCAGTCTCGTATGACCAAGCCTTGATCGTTGCAAAAGAGATTCGGGCCCATAAGTACTTGGAGTGCTCTGCGTTGACACAAAGAAATTTGAAGAGTGTGTTCGATGAAGCTATCAGGTAAGTTTGTCACCTTGTGTGTGTGCAGCCGCTGTCGTTTAATTCAATGATCCGCGCTGGGCTATTTCGAAATCGATTGCTAACCTTCTCACAGAGCTGTCCTGAGCCCTCGCCCCCAGCCAACTAAGAAATCAAAGTCGAAGTGCACCATTCTATAAAGGATTGAACTTACTCCCTTCGACGAATATAGGTCACTCTAGCGTGGCAAATGGCCTTCAAAAATAAGACCGGGATTAAGGCTATAATTTCTCTTCGTTGTCTAGAGATGGAAACACGGCAAGGGAATTGATTGTACTTTGGGGGAAATGAAGGAGTTTCACCTTTTCGTCTCTTGTCCAGGAATAGGTTTCTAGCGTGCGGCATTTACTCTTCTTTATATGGAGGTGAGAAGTGAGTCATCTTCAGGCGCAAGTTTAGCATGGACATGCTCTAGTCAACTTCTCTCTCAGGATTACATGGAAGAGTGTTGGAAGACGATCTTGTTGTTGGCATTCCAAGACTAGATGGATGAATGGATATATCACCACCGATACCTACGTATCTGCTGTTGTATAAACCACATTTTCACAACCTTTAAAAGATAACGCATTGGGTGTGGGTGAAGTCAAGAGTCTGTCTGATTCATGATCATGAGAGCTTTTGCATGCTAGCCTGAATATCTTCCCTCCTTGCTGTATTTGCTTTGGCGTATGTAATGGGCGAATTAGTTGATCATACCTTTCGTTTTTTATGCTTTTTGTAATCACGGAACAATTGACAGCAAAGCGTCTGTTTTTTGTTATCATTGTCATTTCTCTTTTTCTTTTTCTTCCTTTCTTCTCCCTCTTTCCTCTCTATACATATATATATACCAGACGAATTAATCATACCCTTCGATTTTGTAATAACTGACTGAATATTAATAGCACAGAGTCTGATATTGTGTTATTGTTCTAATTGTTGGTATTCTGGATTGATCTTGTGTTTTTTCTTTTTCTTTTTTAGGCGGGGGGAGGAGGGGGAGGGGGGGTAGCGGGGTGATTCAGATGGGGTCTGAGGAGGTCTGAGGAGAATGTGTGTAATGAGTGAGTGAGTGGGTGGGTGAATTATATATATATACTACACTGAATTGAAGGTGAATGGGAAGGGGAATGAGGATGAGAAGCCAGCCACAGTACAATTCCCTCATCATCATCATCTTCTACCTCGTCTTTGAATGAGTCGCATACAAGTAGCTATCATAACTACTAGCTCTTCTCTCCTGCTCTATTCTCTAATATAGCTTGACTTCATCAGACCCTTCGTCCCGCAGAAGTATATCTACTATATATCTACATGCCGTTCAGCGACATCGATCTTCAAGACACGCTCAATGAAAGCTCCATCCTTCCTCTAAAATCCGGAGTTCTTCCATACCCCATCTCCATGTTCTGCGCCTTTGCTTGTATGTATACATGATTTAGTAGGGCAGATCTTGCATGCTGGGAAGGTGTCGCTGAGAAGGAGACTGGGGATAGTCTAGGGTTGATGGAAACACTCATGTCATATAGGAACTTGCAAAGCAAGACACTGCTGAGCGGTTCAGGGAATGCTACTTATAAATATACTGAAGATATCCAAAGGCCAGCAGCACAATGCTGCCATACCATGGAGGGACAAGAAATTATGCATGTCTCGTACGTGAAATTGTCGAAAGGCTTGGGTAATCAATTTTGGTATTCCCTCGAGAGTCAAAAAACAAACATACGCACGCATTCAAGCAATTAAGTGAAGATTGATATCAACAAATCCAACATCCCCATATTTTCCTTCGCCCCTCCTCCTAGAAAGAAATCCCCCCCTTGATCTCGATCATAATGTCGTAAATTCGTAAGCAATCCTCCCATATGTCCAATCCCAATCCCAGCCCCAACCCCCACAGTCCTCCAGATCCCCCTCCTTCGCAGCCAGCTATGTAAAACCTTCCTATCTCATCTGCACCATGATATGAAATTCCATCAGGCTCGGATCATCCCTCAGTACCTGCTTGAACAGCGTCGGCACCACCGACTTCAACCTCTTCCACGCCACCTCGCCATTCACCCTCGTCACTCGCAGGCTCTGAATACTGCCCCACGTCGGCGTGAAAATCAGCTGGCTGAAGCGCTCCGCGGGCGCCCGCGACACAGCTGCGTAGAAGGCAAAGAACTCGGCGAGGCTCTTGTTCCTTACCACATCGAAGGAGTACGCATTTTCAAGATTCATCTCACCGCTGGCGGATTCGAAGAGGAGCTCGAGGATCCTAGATCGGGGGCTTCGGGTTGCGGATCGGACGATGGAGCGTTCCGGGTTGGCTTTGGGGTACCATAGGCGATCGTGAGGACTTTGATGTACGCCCATGGCGGCTAAATGTGCTCTAGATGGTGTGGCGGAGAACGGAGTAGGTTCTAGGATATGAGCGTAGGGACCCGTGGAGAGTGAGGACCGCATTTCCGTCGAGGTTGTTCTGAATGGCGAAGCAGGATGCCTCGGGACTGAACTCAAGATAACTGAGTGGATGGCAGCACGGTTTTGAGTCTCAGTAATATAAGACTCGTTCTCTTGTTGGTGTTGTGGAATACAAGTTTGATTTGCAATCTTGTAATTAGGACTCAGAGGAGAATTGGCTCTGGTTGATGGAGCTGGAGAACAGGAATCCGTTAGGGATGGGGTGGCCGATGGTGTAAGGGATGAAGCTCGAGCTCGAGCTCGAGATCGAGTTACAACATTACCCCTAACAGGATGCACAGTATGGTTCTCTGAAGGAGCAAAATTTTGTCTTTGGTCCGGAGATGAAATCGAGCTACCATTTCCCACACATAGGACAGGAGGAGGTGGTGAATGCGGCTCTGGAGTGTCCCTAAGAGCTGAACCCTTACCGCATCCTGACCACTCGGGTTTTGATTGGGACGGCATAATTGTATTGATGGTCCCCTGGGTCATGTTTGGAGACGAAGCTTGATTGATATCCAGCGCCTGGCCGGCCAGACGAAGAGGATCACTAATCTTGGGATTAATTGGCGTAAAGCTCCGCGAAGGTTTTGTCAAACTTGGGATAGTTTGAGGTTCTGACGTAGAGATATGGTTAGGCGGTTTTGAAGTCGGACGGCAGGCAATTGGTTTGTATCTCGAATTTGGCGAGCTCTGTAGAACTGACTGACCGTCAGAGGCAGAGTCTGCTTCAAGCGATGCAGACATAGAATGAACTTCTGGAACCAGAATTTCTGGCCAGACCCGAGCAGAATGCCGAGAGTTGGGAGGAGAAAAGGTGCTTCTTGCTTTATGTACTTGCGTAGTATCGCGAGAATCTTTGTCTCTACCACTCTCAACTGAAAGTGAGGGAGGTGGAGATGCTTTCCTTTGAGGTGGAAAAGGTGGCGACCTAGAACTCAGTACAGAGTCCTTCCCTATGGCAACCTTTAGGACTTCTTCGTTATGTAGGGATATGGGGTCTAGATGTGCATTCAGACTCAGGACGGCACGGTCTTGTGGAGACTTCTTTCCAAACCGAGATTTGGTTGCTGGTGCAGAGTCATCCTTCTTCGATTGCCAGGTTGGAAGTTTTTTCCGCACTGATTTATTTGCCTCAGCTTGCTGCCTCTTCAAAAGATCCCGAGCGGCCGTTGGTGTCTCGTGCACGACTTGATGTGGATCATAGAGAGGAGAGCTTGGTTCTGATTCAAATTCCCGTCCCAACAGTTGAATGCGCGGCAGGGCCGTGGGAATGTTCCCTTCTGTTAGCAATTTGGACGTTGAGCTGGAGCTGGAGCTGGAGCTCAAGCAAGAGTTGAGTTGCAGTGTTTGGGACACTGGGGTGTCCGAAGCATCAGCGGGTATTGTGTCCCTAGCCACTGAAGCTACTTGGAGTGACCGCTGTTCGATATTGGATACAAGTCGGGCACAATCCATAGATGAAGTCACAATGAGGTTGCTTGAGGCCGCTCCATGATTGTTATTGATATCGTTTACGACCAGGGTATCTTTTTGTGGAGATACATCAGGCGTGCTTGATATATTGGGTGTGCAGAGACTTTGTTGCACAGATTGCTGACCATCATCAACCAGAGATGGGCCAGAACGCAGGCATATTGGCGATGTTTCGGTCTTTTGAATAGAAAATGGCTTAATGACTTTTTGGAAAGCCATAGGAACGGATCCGGAGTCATCGTCACTATCATCATCTAGGACCTCTAACGGTGACTTGCTATTCGCGCCTGGTTCATCTTGGCCGTATCTATGACTCTGTACCGTTGTCAAGTCGCTAGAACAGGGCATAATACCTGGTGGAGATTTGGATCTTTGAGCATACCAACCTTGAAAATCTGCCCGGAGTGAAGGATTGCCTTTCTCGGCATCGGCTAGGGTAGGCGATTCTTGTCGAGAGTTAGACCCAGTTTCATGTCCCCGATTATAAGAGGGAGGTGGCGAGGAGCTAGGGGAATCCTCTCCTGCTCTTCCTTGACAGTCCACGACGATGCTTTCCTCTAGGGAGTGGCTCCTCGTTCGGACATTGATCCTGGGAGAAGCACCCGCAACAACAGTTTTTGTTACAAATGCATTATGCTGCTACAGATTGGCAAGTATTAGAAATGTTTACAGAGGAGCAGCAGACTTCTGTACCTGTGAATCCTGTTCATAATCATGCATAATATCATCCTCAAGTTCTTCATCCTCGGACTGCGGACTGATCATTCCAAGCGCAGTTCCAGTCATAGAGGGCAATCCCAAACCAATGGAGTCTACTGGCTGTTCCTCTCCGCGCAGATTCGGAAAAGCAACTGGGCTACCCTTCAATTTGGAAGTTTTCGACTTTCGTCGCTTACCACTCGGCTTCGAGTTCGGCTCCGGCTCCGGCTCCGGCTCCGGCTCAATATGAACTTCTCCCGGATCTGACTCCAAAGAGTCCCAATAGGATTCTTTCTTCTGCCACATTGTGGCAAACCGTTTGGTCATTTGGACGGTTCCATCTCGTTGAAACTTCAGCACGAACAGCGGGGCCCGTGCCAGTTGACAAGTGAGTAACTTCACTCGTTCACGGATTCGATCCAGAAATGCCCTACACAAAGGCCCGCTCTTCAACTCTTCAATTTCGGTGCCTTTTCTCAGAGACATTGCTAGATCTGGAGGCGGGCTGCCGATGAAGTCGTAATTGGGGTAGAATTCCCGATTATGCATGAATATCTGGAGGCGCTTATCCGCTAATTCTGGCCAGGGGCTATCCTTCTGAGTTTTGTTAGCTTGAAGTATTTGATGCCAGGAATAGAATACCGTCTTTAGCCACTGTAACGTAAATTCCATTAGCTGCTTAACGTCGTTGCGCGGGTTCAGGCTAAGTATGTACTGGCTGCAACATCTCGGCTCAGGATTCTGTGGCGGCTCGTTCCACGGTTTGATAGTTGTGTGAACCAAGCTCCTCAGGCTAGCGGAGCTTGCGACAAAATCAAGACCGGCCTCATCATTAGATTCATTACTCTCATAATTACTCTCATCGGCACTCTCATCATCACTCTCATCCTACAGACAGACATGAGCACTTTGCACCTTTGTATGGGCAATGGACATCCGTATCTCACCCTTAGCCTCTTCTTGCCAGCCTTCGGGCTGCGCTTGATGTGTTGTCCAGGTTCTCCGTCCTCTCGCTTTTTCTTTGCTACTGTGAGCCTTTTGATTGCCGATGATATGCCTTTCCGGCGGAAAATATGGCTCATTGCATCGATAATACTATTGTTCAGCTAGAATCAGAACGCGAAAATCATATCAGAGAGTCGATCAACGGAGGGCTAGACTTACTAGTTATCATCAATGGGCCAGATTGGAAATCCCTGGTTATTTTCGGGCCACAATTTTTCCCCACGAGAGTCTTCTTGGAGATAGGTTTGAGCACACCGAAGTATGTCATCATTAACTTTCCTACGGCTCGAGAGATTGTTTACACGAGCCTCGTAGGCAGCGAAATAGGAGTCTACATCGCCCATCAAATGTTTATAGTCTCTTGATGGGTGACGCTTCTCGTATCCAAGAAGCGAACATAGCTTCTCAATTTTGAGATTTTGGAGCTTCTCCGTCTCGAGTAGCTGTTTCATAATTGCTAGCGTACAAACACTTAGGGATACTAGAACAGAAAACCGCGGAAGAGAATCCAAATGCCGGATTGAGAGAGGATACAAAGCAAAGCAATGAGGGGCATCTAAGGCACTCAACAAATCGTTCTGTAGCAACTCTAGTGGGGATAAATATATCAGGAGATCTAGGATGGAGGCTTGATATGCAAGTGGCAGCTATCCATAATGTACTACCCAAACTTCTGAGAACTGATTGATATGTGATGGAGATATCATTGGATATTTCGGCACAGGTTACACAAGCACAACATGACATGGCATCTTGTTGGTGTGGCAAAATCAGCGGCATGTGGAAAGGGTAGGGTAGAAAAGATGCATATGGAGGCAGATTGCAATGGCTATGGAGTAAAAGAGAGGAGATATATGTGTGTGAGTGTGTGTGAAGGCTGTCTATTTACTGGATGCCAAATCATATGCCGATGGTTGAGTCGCATCCCTAGGGTAGCGGCATATGTATATGTTCACCGCAGAAGATGTGGCGAAGTCGGGCCCCCATGCCGGGCGGGACGCACGGACAACAGTCTGACATTCTGGACCCACTTGGATTTGTAACAGAAGGGCTTAAGAGCTGGGTATCTTGATCTCTTCTTCGCGTGTCTTTCAGGTATTGGGCGGCGGGCTTTGGAGGAAGCATCCAATAGAGATCTGGCTGGCTCGGATACCCTGCATATGCCTCCTGGAGCCGGGAACTTATCGAACTTCCTCGTCTGTAGCCACCAACAAAAAGGAGAAGAGAAATTCTTGGCTGACTGATTTTTGGAGAAAAAGGCTCAGATGCAGTCGAACTGCCCAATCGTATAAGCCTGCACGATGTGTGATCGTCCAGATGAACTTGAAGATGCCGGATGGCCCGACCAATTAATTATCAAGCCAACACACCTAGTTATGCCTATTTAACCTGTCAGTTTGGATCTGTGTTACAAAATAAGGAATACTCGGACTGACAGAAATCAGCCACCATTAAAAATTGCCTGAAACGACGAGAATATATATATCGGTTGAAAGGTGTTTGATTTTAAAGAAAGGTTGAAATATGAGAGCAAACATGTACAGTAGCGTAGTTCTGAAACCTGGGGGTGGTTGCGTTGCTACAGTAGCCCGGGCCCGGGGCAGGAGTGATGCCAAGGCTGGACAAGAGGCGGAGATGGAGGTGGAGGCCACCTGGAGTGATTTATTTGGGTTCGGTGCAGAAATGGTGCATAGTAGTATTGGCCTAAGATGGTCAGTTGCAGTCTTGCAGATATCATGGATAAAGAAAAAGAAGAAGAAGAAGTACTGGGATGCACACCTTGACAAGTCGACCTGGATAAATAGGGTTGGATTGAGGCATTTGAGGGGGTGAGTGAAGATCCTCTGAGTCTGAGGCTAAAAAGTCCTAAGGCTGTTAGAATATTTGGCTTTGACGTATATTCTATACTGCTATAATTATTGTTATCACGCTAATATTCATATAATATAAAACTCTATAGCTCTTATACATACGTAATTCTATACCGATCAATTCTAATATAATAGCAATTCCTTGTTATTAATATATCTTAATGTTAAAGGAATCTGGTATAGCCATAAGAGGATTTGGTGCTGCCATGTCGCGAAGCCTAATAGAGGCTAGTGGCACGTGACACACCAAACCTGTATTT